>CM075814.1:28947106-29198248 GCA_037975025.1 Excoecaria agallocha | reverse complement strand
TAATTTCTTTCATACATTAACCTATCAATTTATTCCTTCTCTCAAATTGACCTCTAAATATATGCTTCTATCCATATTTGACCCTTAAGTTTTTGAAATTATAAATTTATCCCAAATTAATACTTTTTACTTCAATTGCACCCTCAATTAATATTAAACCATACTCTTAAATTTTATTTTCATGCCATTAGCATAATAATATGATAATTTACCCCTTTGACCCATTCTTATACAAATTCTCATTTAATTTAATCTTAATCAAATAAAAATCCCATTAAAAAATATGCAAATTAAATTAGGGTCATGTTTGAGGCCTTACAATTCTCTCCCCCTTTAAGAATTTCGTCCCCGAAATTCATATCTGTTTTGAACAAGTGAGGATATTGTTCCTTCATAGCTATTTTTGGCTCCCAAGTGACTTCTTGTAAATTGTGATGTTGCCAGAGCACTTTAACAAGTGGAATTTGCTTATTCTTTAGCTGTCTAACTTCTCTAGCCATAATTGCTATAGGCTCTTCATTATATAAGTAAAATCTGGTTGTACTTGCACATCTTGAACTGGTATTACATGAGATTCATCTGAACTATACCTCCAAAGCATAAAAACATGAAATACATCATGGATCTTGGCTAGTTTCCATAGGGAGAGCCAACCTATACGCCACTGGTCCAACTCTTTGAAGAATCTCATATGGGCCAATAAACCTCGGGCTCAATTTACCCTTTTTCCCAAATCTCAATACTTTTCTCCAAGGGGACACTTTCAAAAACACTTTGTCACCCACTTGATATTCAATATCTTTTCTTTTTAAATCAGCATACGACTTCTGTCTATCACTAGCTTCCTTCAATCTCTACTTGATAACTTGTACCTTTTCTTTTGTATCTTTAACAATATCTGGACCAATAACTTTGTGCTCCGACAATTCAATCCATTAAACAGGAGTTCTACATTTCCAGCCATACAAGGCCTCATATGGTGCCATCTCGATGCTCCTTTGATAACTGTTATTATAGGCAAACTCCATTAAAGCTAAATATCTATCCTAACTTCTTGCAAAATCCAAAACACATCCTCTCATCATATCCTCTAGAATTTGGATAACCCGTTCAGATTGCCCATTCCGTCTGAGGGTCGAATGTTGTACTATAACGATGCTAAGTTCCCAGTGCTTGTTGCAAACTTTGCTAGAATCTCGATGTGAATCTTGAATCTCGATCAAAAACTATTGACATCGGAATGCCATGCAGTCTAACAATCTCATTTACATAAAGTTCCGCCAATTTATCCATAGGGTAATCCATCCGAACCGGTATTAAATGAGTTGATTTAGTCAGCTTATCAACTATAACCCAAACTGCATCATGCTTTTTCTATGTAAGGGGCAATCCTGTTACAAAATCCATGGTAATATCCTCCCATTTCCACTGTGAAATTAGGATGGGGTTCATCAAACCAAAGGGTAACTGGTGCTCTGCTCTTCACCTGCTGACAAGTCAAACATTTGGAGACATATGCTACCACATCTTTCTTCATGCCAGGCCACCAATAACATTGTTTCAAATCCTAGTGCATCTTATTTCCACCAGGGTGTATAGTAAATACTGTATTGTGAGCCCCATTCAATACTATTCTTTTTAATTCTTTGTCATTAGGAACATATAATCTATTATGATAATACACAACCCCATCCTCTTTAACTGAATACTCAGACTGGGTCCCTTCATGTGAAGACTTCGAAATCTGTTGCAACCTTTCATCATATTTCTGAGCATCGATCACTGTTTGCTTCAAACAAGGTCTAGCCTTCAACTATGCTATTAAAGCACCATCATATGCAAGTTTCCATCTACAGTGATGTGCAATCATAGCCATCATCATCTTACGGCTCAAGGCATCTGATACAACATTAGCTTTGCCTGGATGGTAATCCACTATACAATCATAATCTTTAAACAGTTCTAACCATCTTCGTTGTCTCAAGTTAAGTTCCTTTTGAGTGAGCAAATATTTGAGACTCTTGTGATCTGTATAGTTTCTGCACTTTTCCCTATACAAACAATGTCGCCAAATTTTTAAGGCAAACACTACTGCTGCTAACTCTAGGTCATGGGTTGGATAGTTTTGCTCATGCGGCTTCAACTATCTAGATGTATAGGCAATTACTTTACCATCTTACATTAACACACACCCCAAGCCAACTCTAAAAGCATTACTATACATAGCATACTCCTTTCCTGTAACTGGTTGTGTCAAAAATGGAGCCTCTATCAGAAATTTCTTTAACTAATCAAAATTGCCTGACACTAGTCAGTCCATTCAAACTTTATACCCTTTCTCAACAGTTTAGTGAGTGGTGCAGCTATAACCGAAAAGCCTTTCACAAAACGACGATAATAACCTGCTAAGCCCAAAAAACTTCTCACTTCTGTCACATTTCGAGGCGGCTTCCAATTCACTATAGCCTCTATTTTAGCTGGATCCACTCTAATGCCTTCAAAAGATACTACATGACCAAGGAAAGAAATTTCCTTAAGCCAAAAATCACATTTTCTCAGCTTAGCATATAACTTATTCTCCCTCAGAGTCTATAAAACAATTCTCAAATGCTCAGCATGTTTCGCTTCATTTCTCGAATACACTAAAATGTCATCAATGAACACAACAACAAATTGTTCTAAGTATGGTCTAAACACTCTATTCATAAGATCCATAAACACAGCCGGTGCATTTGTTAACCCAAATGGCATCACTACAAACTCATAGTACCCATATCGGGTTTTAAAGGCTATTTTGAAAACATCCATATCCTTAACCCGAAGTTAATAATAACCCGATCGTAAATCAATCTTGGAAAACATTCCAGCACCCTTCAACTGATCAAATAAATCTTTAATTCTAGGTAAAGGGTACTTATTTTTCACTGTTACCCTATTTAACTGTCTGTAATCTATGCACATCATCATAGACCCATCCTTTTTCTTCACAAATAATACCGGTGCACCCCAAGGTGATGCACTAGGCCTAATGAAGCCTTTGTCAAGCAAATCCTGTAGCTAAACCTTTAGTTCCTTCAATTCCAAATGAACCATCCTGTATGGTGCCTTCGAAATAGGAGTTGTACCAGGTAGAACTTCTATAAACAACTCAACATCCCTTTCAGGTGGAAGACTAGGTAAGTCTTCAGGGAGCACATCAGGAAATTCTTTCACCACTATAATCTCTTGGAGATTGACATTCTCTTTTCTTGAATCAAGCACAAGTGCTAAGAAAGCTTCACACCCTTTTCTTAGAAATCGCTTAGCTTGCATAGCTGTTATTACATTAGCTATGGGTTTATATCGAATGCCCTGAACTATAGTTTCTTTACCATCAGCACCAATAAGAGTTACAGTTTTAGCTTCATAATTAATCACTGCATGATGTCGAGATAGCCAATCCATGCCCAGTATAATATTAAACTCCCGAAATGGCAATTCAATAAGATCAGCAAGGAATTCTTTCCCTTGAATTATAATAAGACACTGTTTATACACTCTATTAACAACAACACTGTGACCCAAAGTGTTGGTTACGCATATATCATATTCCAGTTCATGTACAATAGACTCATTTCTACCCATATCCCCAATGCAAACATAAGAATGAGTGGAATCAGGATCAATCAGTGCATGCATGTCAGAATGAAAGAGAGAAAATACCAGCTATGACTTCTAGAGCACTCTGATCGTCTCTAACTTTCATTGCATAAGCCCAAATAGGAACAACTGGAGCTATGGGTCTGTCAACTAATTTAGAAATGTTCCTGGACTGGGATCCCTAATGACTCGATCCCCCACGTCCTCTTCCTCTGCCTCTACCCAAAGATGGTGCATTGAAAGTTCCTCTACTACCCTGCTATCCAACACCCTGTTCCCTCTTCGAAGGACAGTTTGCAATGAAGTGATCGGTACCACCACACTTGAAACATGCCCCAGTTAATTTCCTACAACTACCCCAATGTTGCCTAGTACAATGGGGACACACTAGAGGTTACCCCCCACTCTATTTCCTTGAAGCTTCCTTTCGCTGCTTAGACACTGTAAAAGATTCTTGTCTCCTATCTCTTTTTGAAGAACTATAACCAGACTCAGCTAGCTGATTTCCTTGAGCTCCTCTAGCTCTCTTTCCTGTGAAAGATCCATCCTTGGACCCACTCCTCTATTCTCTCTCCCTTTTTGCAATTTCATTCTTTTTAACTCGCAAGGCTACTGTAACTAGTTGAGTGAAGTTAACCACTTGCAAAGATGTAGATCCAATTAACTTTTCTCTGATAGGATCATTTAACCCATCTTTAAATTGTCTACATTTAAAAGCACCAGTTAACATCTCATCAAGAACATATTTGCACAGGTGACTGAATTCTTTCTCATAATCAGCCACAAACATAACTCTCTACTTCAAGTTGAGAAACTGCTTTAAATTCTCTTGCTTTTATGCTTCAGTAACATACCTTTTCTTGAATTCAGCTGTGAAAAATTCCCATGTAAGGGAATCTGGTAACTGGGGTTGCTTCAACAACAACTTCCACCAATCATAGGCTGCTCCCTATAATAAGGACACAGTACAAGATGCCTTATGACCCACTGGACAATGAATTTCATCAAAAATTCTCTCTAGCCTTTCCTGCCAAAATTCAGCTTCCTCAAACTGTTCTAGATTAGTGCCTTAAAACTCTTCGGCACCATGCTTCCTAATTTCAGATATTAGAGCTTTAGGTGTTGTCATCCTTTGAAGAATTTGAGCCATATCCTGTGATATCTTTTATAATGCTTCTGCAGGGATGGCTGCTGGGACCTCATTTTGATGTGATGATAAAGATCTAAGATTGGAAGGAGTAGTTCTAACCGGCTTGTTACTTTCAGCCGATTCCTCCATCTTCAATCTATAAGAAAATAGGGACTTCTGCATCAGGCCAACAAAACACTATATCATACTATAAAATCTTAGGTTCATTTTTACCCAGAAAAGGCTAAACCTAGGCTCTGATACCATAAATTGTAGCACCCCATATACAAATAACCTATTTATCTGATAATTTAAATACTATTAATCATGCTTATACAACATATTCGCTTAACTATCATTTTACCATTAATCATGTCATACGGTTTCATATACTTATGTACGTGCTACAAGTCTATTCCTGTTTTGCATTTCATACTTAGTATCTTGCATACTGTACTATATGAATATTACTTTATGTATATCACATGCACACATGCTCTTTCAAGGCTTTACTACTAGTGAGTTATAACACTCCACATAGGTTATATACATTTTATAAGATAACTGGCCATAATACAAAATATATGATAATAGTAATACAAAAACATCCTACATCAAGATTAACAGTCGATGGTTGGCCCTTCCTAATGCAGAGATCGTCCTTTAATAAAAGTCTTGTTAACTGTACCTACATGGATAAATAACCCATGCTAACCTATAAAGCTTAGTGGGGAATATCTACAGATGGATGAGCACTCATAACGGTCATCAAAATATACACACATATATATATAACATGTACAAGATAACTTGCTAGTAATAACAAATACTTTAAAACTAAAAGCATATCCTCATATACGTAAATATTATACCTAAGAGAGTAACAAATATTCTTATATTTATAATTCATATAGATAGCAATTTCCCATTTGAACATAGTCAAATGAAACATAATTTCTATGGACAAACCAACAATATAATCCACAATATCAATCTTTAGTAAGATAAACTTTAACTGTTTAATTATGATCATTACTATAAATAAAGTTTAGCTTGCCTTAGCTTTATCAGTGGATAACGAGAACTATTGATACGCATAGGTATCAAAACAGAGGATATCCAAAGATATCGGATCTATAGACCCAAATGGGGCCAAATTATACTATAGACCGGTCAAGCAGACCCAAATGGGGTCTCCTATCAACCCAAACAGGTCTGTTCATGATCCAAACGGGATCAACATACTTTAGACCCAATTAGGCCAGACTATGCCAGCTGCAATTTTCCCTATAGGCGCCTATCTATCCACATCTAAAACTCTATTGCAGGCAGAACTATATTCATGTTCAATTCACATATTAAGACTGTATTTATAGTATACTATTTGTACATATACAGAGTCTTGTAAAACTATGAGTTCTCTGGTGTATAAACAGATATATGCACATTTCATATGTCAAGTTATACAACTAGCTCATCCAATCCATGTGACTATAAATTTGCATCATGACATATAGGCATGACATATAATCATCATATCATATACTTGATCATGTTCTCATTAAGCATCTTACATGTTCATAGTCATGCTAAAACATCTTCTAGCTTATAGGGTAATCACATGCTCAAACACTCATATACATAATCAAAAATGTACATACCTGTGGGTACATTCGCATATAGTAGACTTATTCTTATGAGCATGTTTACCAATATATATACCTTTATCATCATTCAAATCATGTGCTATACAAAATATCAACATGTTTCCATATGGGCATATACACATGACAAGGTCATACTATTACATTCCCTATTTCATAGCATAGGTACATGTCAAAATGTGCACTTTTATGTCATAGGATTACATATGTATACATCAATTTGGCATATGACAATCATGTACAAGTCTAATTACATGTATAGGTTAGATATTTTCATCACTAATCTTTATTTATTGTACACATACAAATGTGTTTGTATGCATATAAATCCTTCATTGATAGTCACATTACATGCCCTATCCACTTTATTTTACTATTGCATAAACAACTATTTGTCTCAATTAATTAAAAATCATAATATCAAGTGTAGCAAAAATCTCTATAGGACAGCATTTTGGACTCGACTTGTGAGCCACATTTGAAATGGAAGATGTCATTTTAAGGAAAAATGATCTTGTACAATCTTATCCCCCTATGTGTCTAGTTTCCATAGAATCAAAATTCATCTTAATATCTAACCTATAGCTCAAGTTATTTGAAAAATACTATAGGATGTTTTTAAAACCAAAATAGTGTGGACTGTCACATAGAAAAATTCATAACGTAAAATTTAGAAGGATTTAGGCCAACATTTCTTCATCAAAGTTAGACTTTAATGTCTCTAGTTTTACCAAAATTTTATTTTGTAACATTTTAACATCTCTACAAAAAGTTATGCCAATTTTTGCAAATTCTATTTCTATAAGCAGTCCAGGGAACTAGTCCGGATTCAACCCTAAATTCCATGTACTTAGAAGCAGATTTAAGTTTAGATTTCTTCATATTTCATATAGGTATGTAAGTCTATTTTTCAATGCAAAATGAATCACCTAATTTTCTATTCTATAGCTTAACTTATGAGCAAAAAAATCCAAAAAGGTCAATCAGTCGTGAAGAAGCATTCGACTTGTAAAGAGATTCACGAGTGAAGAAAAAAGACCAAAATTCACATCTCGTGAAGGGGTTCACGAGTGGAGAAGAAAGTTACATATCACAACTCGTGAAGAGGCTCACAAGTCGGACTCACGAGTCGGACTAAAATTCACGACTCGTAAAGGTATTCACGAGTGAGATCAACCTTTACGAGTGACCCAGAAGAAAAAGATGCACGACTCATGAACAGCTTCATGAGTTGGACAATAATTCATGACTCATGAAGAGCTTCACAACTCGACAATGACGCATTCTGTTCTTCAAACTCATTTCGATAAAACCCCCGATAAAAACCCAGAAAACATAACCCTAAATTTCTATCAACCACAACATGTTCCAGCAAAATTTCACATGCAATATGAACAACTGTAAGTTCCCATACCTTGGCTAAAAATCCCTATGTCTTCAACCTCTAGCAATATCCTTTCCTTTGCTCTTTCTTCCTTCCTCTTCTCCTTCACAAATATCATCATCATCATTTAAAATTTCCAACACTTAATCAGCATTTTCCTTAGCCAAAATGAAAGGAAGAAGAAGTAGAAGAAGATGATAAAGGGTTCATTTAATAGTTTAATTACCTTAATTTGATGCATCAAACTATTGATTATCCAACATGCACAATTTCCTCTTTAATATTTCTCAAAGAAATCAACTTTGAACCATAAATGAGAGAGAAAGAAGAACATTTCTGCATTTTCTTGAAGGAAATGCCGCCCACTCTCTCTTCTCTCTCTTCAAAGTTGGCTTTTTATAATAGCAAGGGATAATTCCCTTTTTAGTCCTTAAACCGTTTGCATGCCACAAAAAAACCTAGCTAGTCTTTGCATGTTAAACTTTAACCCCTCCTTTTTAATTCCTTTCATACATTAACCTATCAATTTATTCCTTCTCTTAAATTGACCTCTAAATATATGCTTCTATCCACATTTGACCCTTAAGTTTTTGAAATTATAAATTTACCCCAAATTAATACTTTTTACTTCAATTGCACCCTCAATTAATATTAAACCATACTCTTAAATTTTATTTTCATGCCATTAGCATAATAATATGATAATTTACCCCCTTGACCCATTCTTATACAAATTCTCATTTAATTTAATATTAATCAAATAAAAATCCCATTTAAAAATGTGCAAATTAAATTAGGGTCATGTTAGGGGCCTTACATGTCATACCTAGCATTATGTATGAAGTCAATAAAATAACTGTAAAACTGTAGTTCTTGCAATTACAAGTCTTCCTAAGATTATATGCATGTCCATATATAAAATCATAGAAATTCATACATTTGGGGTTCTCATATTTGTTCATCTTATGGCACAGACTACTCATCATAGCATAGTTGAATCAACAATACCATATAAACTTACATAATTCATAAATAATTCTTACTTATGTACCTTGTTGTTATTTGCCACGAGTAGCTTTCATAGCATCATAACTCCCATCAATGAATAACTACTTTAAACAATGCTCATGCAATTATGATCCATATAAGAATACGGGTAGGTTCACTTTTGAATTAAGATCGATACTGGTATAACTTTCATATTTTAGTTCACTTTTATAGTCTATTAGATCATGAACAATAGGTCATCTCTCCTAACCAGTTCATACTTGTTTTATTCATCTTACAAATACTCTATCATCATATAATGTATTATATCCTGGTAAGTTATGTAAGATTATTTCATCTCGTGTTTACCCCCATAGGGTATAGGGCAACTAAGTATGTATGTTTTGTTATGTCCAGGCTAATCATTGATTCGTGGTATAACTTAAAGCATAATCAATATCTATAGTTCCATCTTTGAGTGCAAATAAATGTTCCATCTCTTTTAATTTAGTCAAGCACACTATAACTATCTTCTTAATGTTACTAGATAAAAACATGGTAATCTCTTACCATTGTAAAGAAACATGGGTATATGTATATATGTAGTAGTGGGACAAAGCCAGTTGCTTTGTTTGAGTTATCACCGATACCAATTTCATAGTATACCTTAAATAACATATACAATTTAGAGCCATTAGGTTACTTCTCATTGTCCTTAGTTATGTGCTTATTATGCATCGAACCCTATTCTAGTGACTTACTTCGTATAAGCATTACCTCATTCAAGCCTATTTAAAATTGGTTCTCAAGTGTACCCCATATTATAATATAGTGGTTGCAATATTTTACCTGTAAATTCTTTTTATACATGCTTAGAGGTTCTTCCATTTATGGACCACTCAAATATAGCATATTGGTGGCTTAGATTACTTACAACTTAGTTCAATTTACTTCCTTTCTTCCATAACTAGCTTGGTTTATACCCTCTTAATCCTTAATACTCCATAATTCATGCATCCAAGTTGTTGATAGTACAAACTGTTAACTTAATGCATTAATCATATCATTACATAATTCCTACATTCAATATTAAATCTATGCACACCGAGGTGCTTATGCTATTTAACAACCATACAATTATTGTTATACTTGATTTCTTCATATATCTTTACTTAATTCTCATTTCGGGTTCATACACGCTTATTCTTTAATGCTATCTTATCATTGCAATTTAAGGCATCATACCAAATCATAGTATATCATGGTTTGCATTTAGGCTTATATCAGAATTATACATATGCTGATCTATATGAAATGTTCATATACATACTAATGGGTTTGCATGCCATTTGAACGAACATGTGCCACATATCATGATTAATGGACCAAGTCCTCATACCATATGCAACATACTATAATTTCCATATACATGAAGATCATTATGTATACTATGATACGTATAACTTTTAATATAATGTTGTAAGCTTACAGCTCAAACGGCCAAACTATTCATCGTGGAGCCCATTGGTGAGCTTAGCTCGTAACGGCACTCACACGAGAACCTTCTTCATAATAAATGTGAGATATCTTAGTTATGTAACACATAATATGGCATTTCGTTTAATAGAAATAGTTTAAAGTCATCAAGAATTAGAATATAACACCATAATAGGCCATTCATCATGCTTACATCATATAAATGGAGCAATCATTACATATTTTCTTTATGTTATGCACATTTTATCATCTTTGATAGCCTGCCTAAGTACTAGTTTCCAAGGTGGATAACGGGAGCAATGGATACCCGAAGGTATCAAACTATGGATATCTAAAGATATCAAACAATAGACCCAAAAGGGGTCAAGCAATAGTTTCAGCAAGGAACAAACAATAGACCCAAACGGGGTCGAGCAATGGTTCTAGCAAAGAACAAACTATGGACCCAAACGGGGTCAAACGATGGTTCCATTAAGGAACAAGACCCAAACGGGGTCAACTATGGCAGCTGCGATTGTATCCCTCTAGGCATGCCTATCTAATCAATAACTGAACTAGTACCGCAGGCTTTACCATTCTTAAACATATTCAGATTCAACATATTCTTATTTACTTAGTATGTCATTCGGCTTAAAGCCATATTTCATAAAAGAGTGCATATTATTTTTGTCATATATCAATGTTGAGCAATAGGCTCCAATATACATGGTTATAGATTGTGTAATCACATAGTCGCATAAACATCCTTCATACATATCATAGTAATTTACATGATAATGCAAACACAATAAAGTATTTCTTTCATTGGTTAATCTTGTCATACCTAGCATTATGCATGAAGTCAATAAAATAACTGTAAAAGTGTAGTTCTTGCAATTACAAGTCTTCCTAAGATTATATGCATGTCCATATATAAAATCATAGCACTTCATACATTTTGGGTTCTCATATTTGTTCATCTTATGGCACAGAATACTCATCATAGCATGGTCAAATCAACTATACCATATAAACTTACATAATTCATAAATAATTCTTACTTGCGTACCTTGTTGTTATTTGCCACGAGTAGCTTTCATAGCATCATAACTCCCATCAATGAATAATTACTTTAAACAATACTCATACAATTATGATCCATATAAGAATACGGGTAGGTTCTTTTTTGAATTAAGATCGACACTGGTACAACTTTCATCTTTAAGTTCACCTTTAGAACTAGTACTTAGGCAGGCTATTAAAGATGTAAATGGTATAAGAAATAAAGTAACATATGTATCAATTGCCTCACTTATATGTATTGGAATCATGATAATGATCTATTCTATTGCTTTATTCTAAATTTCAGTTAGCTATAAACCATTTCTATGAAATGAAATGCCATGTTATATAGTACTTGATGGTGATGTCTTACATCAACTATGAGAAAGGTCACCATGTGAGTGCTAGTGTGAGTTGGTTCCATGGTGAATAATTAGGCCGCATGGGCCACAAGCTTACAATATTGAATTAAACGTCATATAAACTATGACATGCACAATAATATTTATGTATGGGAAAAATTAGAAAATGTTTGCATGTGGTATGGACACCTTGTCTGTTAATCATGAGCTGTATTACCTATTCCTTGGAATGGCATGCTAATTCGTGAGTATGTATCTGAACATTTATTTATGTATTTGTATATGTATAATTCTAACATAAATCAATGTGCCAAGCATGATATGATATGAATATATATGATGTTTAAAGTGCAATGATAATATAACATTAAGAAAAAAATATGCAGAAACCCGAACAAAATGATAAGTTTGTAATGTATGTAATGAAATCATGCCTAGCAATATCTATTGAAATGTTATGTAACATGAGCACTTTCTTTTGGCTATGAGTAAATGATAAAGGCAAATGTTAGGTAACAAATTGGTTAATGGCATAAGTTGAAGGTTGTACAAATATAATGATGACATCGATATTCTTGAATAGAAGGATTACAAGATGTATGGATTTTTCCTAGGAAAATAATAAAGAGTTAAAGATGATCGTTAATTAAAAAGTTTCATGGATAGAGATAGTTTATGCAATGCTCTCGATTTTAGTAAGATTGCATCTATGGTTAAGATTGAAAACCCCCTAGAATGTCAATTGTAGCGTGATAAATAATGTAAACTCATATGTTTTTATACTATTGTGATGGTTGTATTTGTTTTGATGAAGAAAATTATATGAAATTGTCCATAGAATTGTGGTTCTCCACTAAGCTTTATGGCTTCGCACGAGTTATTTATCCGTGTAGGTTTCAGGATAAGCTCCAGAGGATCAGGAAAGATGCAGTTACCTTGAGGATTTCAGAATTCTTGAAGGCCATTTATGTTATAATTATTTAATTATAAGCTTGATTCTTTTATTGTGGCATGTAATTATGGCCTGTTCTATAATTATTATTATTTCTCCTGACTTTAGTAGTCTATGTTTATGATGATGATGATGATAATGAATAATGGTTATCCATGGTTAGTGGATTAGGTGTTACAGTTAGTGGTATAAGAGCACCCAAGTTTAGTCTTTTCTAGGCAATAAGGAATTAAGGAATTGTTCTGGAAGATTAAGATGATATTGGTCTAGACCATGGTGTTATTATTAATGGCATACATTTTGACAATTATGTTAGGTGTTTGACCAATGATTTATATATATATAGGACCATCAACAAGATTTTGGCAGAGATTGTGAGATGATATATGAGGAATTATCAATATCTCTCACCTCTTGGTATTAGAAGTGCTCAAATGCCTTAATGTTTTAAGATTGAGGTATAGCATAAGATTGATTATAAGTATGTCTAGATTATATATTAAGATGTTTGAGGAAAAGTTCATATGAATAGAATAGAACTTGACCTTTGGCATAGGTGATGATACAAGATGTCAAGGTTATTAAGATACTTAGGATAAGAAATACAATGAGTATAATAGTATTTGAAAATCGGAGATAGATACATATGATTACAGATGATGAGTTTTGTATGCATGTAGAGAATGTTTATGGTTATAGTTGCTTATAGCTAAAGTACAGTTAAAAATTATTAGCAATAAAGATAAAGATTACAAGTTTTGAATTTTGAGGATGAAATTCTTTTAAGGAGGAGTGATTTGTAAGGACCCAAACATGACCCTAATCGAATTATTGTTAATTAATGAGGATTACCGTTAATTAAGGTAAAATTTGATTATTTTGCAATTATCGAGGTTAAGTCCTTTGAGGGGTATTTTGGTAATTTTAGCATGTGTGTAATTGAGATTGGGTAATTTTTAAGTTCAAGGAAGTATGTAATTGAATTAAATTAGAAGTCTTGGGCTTAAATTGTAAGAAAAGGAAATTTAGAAGATTATAGTATACAAGGGTATAGTGGTGATTTCCCTTGGTGAGATATTGATCCCACTATAAATTAGGGTTTTTGGGAGAGATGGAGATGGGCATTTTGAGGGATCTCTCTCTCTCTCTCTCTCTCTCTCTCTTTCTCTTTCTCTTTATGGTTACGGTTTGGAGAAAAAAAGCTAGGGTTTGTGAGCTAACATCAAAGGTAATGTTTCCCTTGAAGATTTCTTCTTTCTTTTCATTTAATTGTGATGTTTGGTGAGGAACTACAAGATCTTATTCTTATCACCATGTGTAAGGAGAAGAGAGAAGTAAATAGATCAAGTGAAGAAGAAGGAAGAACTTACAAGCAAAGGGATGGATCAAGTAGAGTGAGGGAGGCTTCAATGTCAGGTATGGAAAAATTGTTTATGAGGGGTTACTGTACATGTTTTCTCTCATTTGCTATATGTGTTTTCTTAGTGGAGATTAAAGATTCAAAATAGTAAATAAGATGAGTTATAATGATTGGAAACTTAGATTATCATTTAAGGAAGTTGGGATATGAGATCTAGGGTTTAAACTCATGCTCTGCTCAATCGGGGTTCTTGGGTTTCCTATCATTCCCCCATACACGGCCACGTGTGTGTTTCTTCTTGGAAACACACGACCACGTGTGTCTCTTCTATCGTTCTTCTTCAAAACACATGGCCACGTGTGTGTTTCTTCTTGGAAACAATCGACCATGTGTGTCTCTTCTGTGGTTCTTCTTCAAAACACACGGCCACGTGTGTGTTTCTTATTGGAAACACACAGCCACGTGTGTCTCTTCTGCGGTTCTTCTTCAAAACACACGGCCACGTGTGTGTTTGTTCTTGGAAACACACAACCACGTGTGTCTTTTCTATGGTTCTTCTTCAAAACACATGGCCACGTGTGTGTTTCTTCTTAGAAACACACGACCACGTGTGCGTCTCTTTTATGGTTCTTCTTCAAAGCACATGGCCATTCACTATTTGTTTCTCACCCATGCATGGTTACACACTATTTGCTTCTCACCCATGCATGGCCATGCATCTTTGCTTCCCTTACATACACGGCCACGCATGGGATGTCTCTCTCCCATGCACGACAGCGTATTTCTTCTTTTTTTCCATGCTTGGCCGCTTGGATCCTTTCCTCTTTCTTTTGCATGGCCACTTGTATGATTTCTTTTAATGGTTCTACTTCACACTCTAAGCTATAAAGCCTCCACACTCCAAGCTATAAATCCTTCATGAATCATGAACCTCGTACTATAATGTAATTGGAGGGAATTGAACTGACCATAAGTAATGCACATGATGATTATATCTATTATAGTGGTTGTTAGTATATTATTTGATTATTGATGAATCAATACAGTTTTAGGTCTTATCATTGCTAAAGTTTAGTGAGATATGGTTAAAAAGGATTAACTATAAGATTAAGTAGTATAGTAATTTGAATGATATGAAGAGAGAGTAGATTTACTCAAGTTTTAAGTCACCTAAAGTCACTGATATGTTGTATATGGTAATGCTAAAATGGATGGTTTTGTTATAATATGTTTTGCTATATATCTTAGATATTCAATTAAAGAAGAGTATAAGGTAACATAATAACCTAATAATTTCATGCTATTTAAGGTGTTGTAGAAGATTGGTATAAAGTATATAATTTAGCAGAGTACATGGTGTTACTTGATTTACTACACACTTGATGTGTCTTGTAATGACATGAAAATGTTACGATGTGGTCTAGTGTTATAAAAAGATGGTTCAATGTTAATTGTCTAACTTAAAAGGGTGGGATATTAAAGTTTATGTTTAACTATGAAACGATTGAAGCTTGGTTATACTTAAGGTCACAAAGGAAGTTAGTGAATAGCTTTAATGTAAATGAGCATGCTTGTTTGATCCTGCCTTATACCTTATTATGTAAACTCATACACATAAGTAGTGCGTTAACATATATGATGGAAAAATCTTGCATAAACATACCTAAGCGTAAAATATTATAAGATAATAAGTACAATTAAGATGAATTGATACATATATGATCACATTAGGATATATAATCTATTGTCCATGATCTAAAAGACTATAAGAGTGAACTAAAGGGTTAATTAAGAACTAATGTTGACCTTATAATGAAAATCGATGTTCATTTTATTATATTGATCATTGATATTTAAATGTTGTTCATGTAATTATGTATCGATATGAATATCTATGATATTGGATGGAAGCTACTTATGACAATCAGCAACAAGGTACGTCTTTGAGAAATTTAAATGAGGTATGTAAGTGTAATGTTCTATTGTTGATGTATCTATGCGATGATAAGTAGTCTGACTCCGTTTGTGAGCAAATGTGAATAACAAAGCATGTATTGATGTGATTCAAGTTCCATTTACATGTACACACACACACCTATATCTACACACACGCACACACACGCACACACACACACACACACACATATATATATATGGATAGGCATGTAATCTTATGAAGACCTTTAATTGCAAGACTACACTTTTATAGTTGCCTTATTAGCTTCATGCCTAATACTAAGTATGATGAGATTGATCAATAAATGTATGACCTTATTGTGTTTACATTATCATGTAACTACTATGTCATGTATGATCGATGTTGATGTAAATATGTGGTTACATAACCTGCACCCATATGTAATGGAGCCTAAAGCTCAACATTGATGTATGATAAGAATGATATGCATTTTTATGAAAAGTGGCTTTAAGCCAAATGATGTGCTAACTAAAGAAGGACATGTTAAATTAAAGATGTCTTAAAAGTTAAACCTGCGGGTCTTAGTTCAGTTGTGGATTAGATAGGCATGCTTGGAGGCATACAGTCACACCTGCTATATGTTGACCCCATTTGGGTCTTGTTCCTAAATAAAACCATCGTTTGACCCCGTTTGGGTCCATAGTTTGTTCCCTGCTGGAACCATTGCTTGATCCTATTTGGGTCCATTGTTTGATATCTTTGGATATCCATAGTTTGATACCTTCGGTTATCCATTGCTCTTGTTATCCACCTTTCGAACTAGTACTTAGGTAGGCTATTAAAGATGTAAATGGTATAAGAAATAAAGTAACGTATGTATCAATTGCCTCACTTATATGTATTGGAATCATGATAATGATCTATTCTATTACTTTATTCTAAATTTCAGTTATCTATAAACCATTTCTATGAAATGAAATGCCATGTTATGTAGTACTTGATGGTGATGTCTTACATCAATTATGAGAAAGGTCACCATGTGAGTGCCAGTGTGAGTTGGTTCCACAGTGAATAAGTAGGCCATATGGACCACAAGCTTACAATATTGAATTAAACGTCATATGAACTATGATATGCACAATAATATTTATGTATGGGAAAAATTAGAAAATGTTTCCATGTGGTATGGACACCTTGTCAGTTAATCATGAGGTGTATTACCTATTCCTTGGAATGGCATGCGAATTCGTGAGTATGTATATGAACATTTATATATGTATGTGTATATATTTAATTCTAACATAAATCAAAGTGCCAAGCATGATATGATATGAATCTATATGATGTTTAAAGTACAATGATAATATAGCATTAAGAAAAACATGTGCAGAAACTTGAACAAAATGATAAGTTTGTAATGTATGTAATGAAATCATGCCTAGCAATATCTATTGCAATGTTATGTAACATGAGCACTTTCTTTTGGCTATGAGTAAATTATAAAGGCAAATGTTAGGTAACAAATTGGTTAATGGCATAAGTTGAAGTTTGTACGAATATAATGATGACATCGGTATTCTTGAATAGAAGGATTATAAGATGTGTGGATTTTTGCTAGGAAAATAATAGAGGGTTATAGATGATCTTTAATTAGCAAGTTTCATGGATAAAGATTGTTTATGCAATGCTCTTGATTTTAGTAAAATGGCATTTATGGTTAAGGTTGAAAACTCCCTAGAATGTCCATTGTAGCATGATAAATAATGTAAACTCATATGTTTGTTATACTTTTGTGATAGTTGTATTTGTTTTGTTGAAGAAAATTATATGAAATTTTTCATAGAATTGTGGTTCCCCACTAAGCTTTATAGTTTAGCACGGGTTATTTATCCATGTAGGTTTCAGGATAAGCTCCAGAGGATCAAGCAAGATGCAGTTGCCTTGAGGATTTCAGAATTCTTGAAGGCCATTTATGTTATAATTATTTAATTATAAGCTTGATTCTTTTATTATGGCATGTTCTATAATTATTATTATTATTTATGCCTGACTTTACTAGGTTTATGATGATGATGATGATGAATAATAATGGTTATCCATGGTTAGTGGATTAGGGTGTTATAGTTTGTGCTTAGGTTATACAGAACTAGATTGACTTGGTTGAATTTGTTCAGTATTTGAGGTGTGTAAAATCAAATTGCTGATGGTTGATGCTTTTCTTAATAAATATGGTTATTCCTTTAAAGTGATGTTTTGCTGGGGAGATTTTTTATAGATGTATGTCTCATGTTCCAATGAATGGTGAGGTGGATTCATTCCATGATGAATGGGTTCCCTCAAATAATAAAGTGAGTTTTCTCAAAATTTATGAGCATTGGCACTTCTTCTTGTTGTGCATCTCTTTTATTTCAATTTGATTGAGTAGTTCCTTAGAAAAAAACTCATACCTTTTTCTTGAAAGAATAATCATATGCCCCCTGGTGGAGGTTTTCTATACCTATTGTCAAAAAATGCTAAGTATTAGTGTCTTATTTATTGGGTTATGGCCTTCTTGGGCTCTCTTTATCATTACTTATTGGTTATTATTTGTCTTGTTGTTACTTTTCTTTTTCTCAAGGTGTGATTATTTATAAATTATCTAATTAACCTTTTGACATTTGTTTTCATCTTTCAAGCATAAAAATATATATATAAATCAATACTTGAAATAAAATGATGAACTATATACAACTCTGTTTTTATGTACATCAAACATTTTAACAAATATTCCCTAAATACACAATAAATAAATAATTGAGAGGGCCTTGATCTTGGTGCTCTATGATATGACAACCCTAATGGCAGGGTAGGAAATGGTGGCCTAGGTGGTTAAGCTGGTGCCATGGCATGTGGTTCTGGGGGTGGCTGCTCTTTTGCTTGCTCAAATATGAATCTAAAACCCGGTAGCACTAAGGTTAACGGCTGCAAAATCTATGCTAACACCTCTGCCAGTCTCGTTAATTCCTGACCCACCTCATGAACTGCTATGGAGTGATCCTTTAGATACCTTATCAGGTCTCCCCTTAGGTAGTTGATGTACCTCCTTAGCTCTTCATTCGACCTCATTCACAGCCTGTCTAGCCCTAGGAATAGCAATTTCGATGTGAATGCTCTGGTCTCTGAGCTGAGTGATAGAATCATCAACCACTTATAATGACTCATCAAACCTACGGCCTACACACTACAAGAAAAATCCAATTTCCCGATGGAAATTCCTGACGAAAATTAGTAAATTTTCACAGGGAAATGGTAATGCCGATGAAATTTAGCGACGAAAACTGGCATTAGTGAATTGGTTGTTAGCACTTTTACCGATGAAAATATTTCCATAGGTAAATTTACCGACGGAATACATCATCCATCATTAATTTTGTTGGAAAGTGTAGCCCAAAAAATTATCGTAATTTGCTAAATTTACCGACGAAATTAAAATTTCGTAGACAAATTTACTGATGGAATTATAATTTTGTTGCCAAATTTTCCTATGGTCTGCTATATTCCATCGGTAAATTTGCCGACAGTTGTAAATGTTGTGGTAATCCGTAGGCAAAATAGCGACCATTTTTCTTCTGTCAAAAAATTTCATCTACATTCTTAACTACGATTTTTATATATTTCCATCAGTGAACCTTAATTATCAATTTTTTTAAATTCTTTTCTCTATATAGTGCAACCCTAATAAAAAATAAAATTTACAATAATAAATTAATAGATGTCTAATGCATAATAAAGTATAAAATTTATAATATTCAAAAGCATATCAAACCATTGTCTTACAAGTCCCGAAAGCATAATCTGATCTAGTTCAATATTTAGCACTTGGTTAAACTGAAATTCAGTAACACCATCTATTTACATGAATAATTTTAATTTTCAGGTACAAAAAAAAACCTATTCATCATTTATTAAATTTCATAGCTACTAACAAACTTATTGTGATTACAAGGAACTTATTAAGATTACTAGATCCATAGAAAAGCATACCCTTCACATGCTTAATCCCCAAACTAGAACATCAAGTTCCTCACCACTAAGAATTTAAATGTACATATTTAAAAATTATAATATACATACAACTTGAATAAGTGACATTACTTGCTTGTCACATGAGGAGGAAAAACTTGAGAGTCATCAGCTTTTTAAAATATATCTGCAAATTTTTCACTTAAGCCGTCTATAACTAATGACTATAGATTAAACTCATTTTGCTTAAAAGAGTTTACTGCTGGTAGCTTCATGTTGATTAACAATCTTTACATAAGTACAAATTGATAGATTAATGAAATTTGCACCTAGAATTAGCAGACAGCAAGAGTACATATATTCCATATTAAGTCATCATATAAAATTGATAACTGTAACCTATAAAAGATAAAGCAATATAAAAAGTTAAATAAAAAAATTTGATTTTTACAAACATGTCCATCTCAATGATTAGTAAAGTTAAATAAACAAATAAATAAATATGTAAAAAGTTGTTCCTTACCAAATACAACAACTATTAGAAAACATACATAATTACTAAAGGATAAAAAAAAGAAGCAAACCTTTGAGTTTTTTTGAGGTCTCCTTATCAATCTCACATCAGAATCCAAAATACCTCTCACACGAAACATTATAAATTTTCTTCTTCACTTCTTCCTTTCTAATATAGACAACCAATAGCTCACAGATAAGAAAAACCACATCCCTAACCTATTCTAAACTCGAAAGTACAAGCTCTATTTGACGAGCTCGATTGATTGCCCGGTGTCTTTGAAAACAACAATCAATCAAAAGTCCATGCCTACTCAAAAATTTAGGGACTTCGGACTTTCTTTGGACCCCCACATTTCATCTTTCCTTACCGTTTAAACTCTTTTGAAGTTTAAGTCTTGATTTATCTAACAGGATGACATTTTCAAAACCAAAAGAATGTTAACTCAAATCCCTAAATTCATAGCAAAATACCAAGACCAGGTAAGTTATTAACTTTATATAGGTAATTTATATGGGAACAAAGTAGCAAGTAGCATTACAGGCACTAGCAACAAGTTTTCTGCTCTAATTTTTATGAAATCCCACCCCATTATGAGTGCTTAGGTTTAAGTCCTAGACATCTACTTACAAATAAATAATGATTAGATTCTTAAAATCAATTGTATCCTATTTATTGAATTGCTATGTTTCACATCATTTAAGCAAATCATGAACTAGAAGATCAATCAGAATACCATATAAACAAAAACTGCCATCGAAAGACTGTTTTCTCTATAATTATATGGTTTGAATGGCGATATTTGTCTATAAGAAAATTTGAGTTCAAGGTCTGGTTCACTTGAAAGTTAAATCACTACCATCAAAACAAAAAATCGAGAGATATACATTATTTTCATGTAAATGTTAAACTAGAAGAATACCATCATATATTGTCTATGCCCTAGGAAACAAAGCATGATATGTAGAATGCTAACCATTCAAGTTCCAGCACCATGATGATATACCCTAATCATTGGATTTCCTATGAGAACATTAGGAAAAAAATATATAGCTTAAGCATCTCCTCTCCACATTAGTGAGCACCCTATTACTGAACATAATTTTAACATAGCTTTTTCATGAAGACAGAGCTAAAAGCTTCATAAAAATATCCATCTTACCTTAACCCTTAGTGTTGTTTAGGTGCCAAAACAGATGCATAACTTTTATTCCCCCCATCTCATGATATAAAAATCTGTAGTTTAAAAAGAATATGGATCAAGAAAATTCGTGGTCCAAATGTGCAAAAAGTTGCACTAGTAGGGAAAATCAAAATGAAAAAAGAAAAAAAGTGAAAATTCTATTGAAGTTCCTTTACTTACCTATTCTTTGAATACCACTTGATATTGCATAAGCATATAATACATTTTTTACATCATATTATGTTGGGTTAATACCTAATTTTTCCACAAACTATTACATTTTAGCATATTATTCCAAACTAATCAGATTAGCCCCCTGAGCTTGTTCAAGCATGTAGTTTTTGTTCACCTTTTTCTAAAGATTTCATTTCATTAATGGAGTTCAGCTTTTTCTATGAAGATCCTGAAATGAGAAGAGTTGCAATTGAACACCCATATTCGAAATATAGCTAAAATAGTCCTAAAAATTGTAATTATAATATAGCAAAAGCTAATCCAATACCGTTCTATTTGTCAACTCTCACTCAACAACAAAGATAGTCAAAATCCAATCAAAATTTATCCCAAGCAAACCCTAACCAAATTCACCATAATCAAACAAAATATATATTCACAAGTTCAAATAAACAGAAATGTAAAAAAACCAAAATAAGTGTTGGCATAATAAACATACAGAAGAGCAAATTTTGCATCTTTGAGAGGAATCATGCACTTATAAGAGATCTCAAATTGAAATGGGAACAAATATGGCACTGGATTGTCCAAAACAAAAATTACAGGCAATTGGATCAAAGTATAAAGGCGATGAACAAGTGGGTTTGTCGAGGGTATAGTGAAGGTCATTTGGATAATGGGAAATCTAAAGGGGAAATGGTAGACACGAGAAGAGAATAGAGGTTAAATTGAAGGAGATTTCAAAAGGCGGGAGTTGGTTTTTGGGTATGAAAATAAGGAGCGGGAATCAATTTCATGTTAGGGCTTAGGTGGAAATTTGAACACAGAGAAGGGCAGCTTGGCTTTTTCAGACTAAAGAGATATTTTCATTTTGCTTTTTCAGATAGTTCATAACTCATTGCCATTTGTGCCAAAAGGGGTGGGGCGGCCGACGTGGCCTCTAACCGACGCTGGCTCTCTTCAGTCTCCCCCTCTTGATCTTCCCTCTCTCTCCCTATTCTCCCTTTTCCATTTCTCTATTTCTTTCCTTTCTTGTTTAATATTTGTTCTTTTTTCCTTTCTAAATGTCTACATTCAATGTATCCAAAAAATATCAATTATTATATATCTGTTAATAAAAATATTTATCAATATTTATCCCTGAACCCCATAACCATCCATTTTAAAATTAGGTGCCTTACACACTAGAGACATGTTATTTTTAAAGAATAATTTAAATCCCTTATTATTCTTAATTTTAAAATTAAATTATTGAACAAATCACTATAAGATAATTTAGTGATCCATACTTAATTTAAAAACTATAAAGTTTCGACAATGATAATAGAAATAACAACTAGAATAATTTAAAAATTGTATCTTATTTGATTAAAGTAAATGATTTATTTTTGTAGATAGTATATTCAAAATTTTATTATTAACATGAATATTAATAAGAAATAAGAATATATTAGAGAAAAAGAGCTTGTTAATATTTGGAAAACTTATTTTGTGCTATCTCCGAAATTCTATTAGAGCACACAGTTAATAAATTTAATTTCAAAAAAATTTAGCAAACAAACCTAATTTAAGATATCAATGTCCTAATTAGTAATTCGTTAATGATAAAATTTTTGAGAATTGCTTGAAGATATTTCAAAACAAGTGTCAAACAAATTGAAAAACTTAGTGAATAAGCATGTCTATGTATGTAGACATAGAAATTAATCTACCATTACCATAAAATTAGTGGTGGTTTAAGGAATTTGTAACTGCTTAATCTATTTGCTAATTAACATTGTCCATCATTTGGTAACACATTTTTGTTTTTTCTTATTATTAGGTTAAATTTGTTCTATAGCCTGAAATATTTTGTTTTTTGTGTAATAATTAATCAATTAGTGGAAAGAATATTTCTTATTAAATTCGTCTTACTTGTTATTCATATATATATATATATATATATATATATATATATATATATATATATATATATATAACTTACTAATTGAAACTCCTAAACCATAATTTTTAAATAAAATGAATAAAATAACATTTTAAAAATATGATTTTTTTAATAAAAATAAGAAATAAATAAAAAGGGCATCATGGTCACGGTGCCATAGTGTGAAATTGCTAATAAAATTATGTTTTTAATTTTTTAATTTCCCTACGGAATGAAATTTCCATTGGAAAATTACCTACAGAAACATAATTGCATAGGGAATTTACCTATGGAAATCTAATTCCATAGGGAAATTATCGATGGAATAACGATTCTATAGGGAATTTGCCAACGAAAATCTAATTTCGTAGGGAAATTATCGATAGAATAACATTTCATCAGTAATTTCCCTAGGAAATTATGTTTTCATAGGTAAATTACCGACGAAAACATTTTCCATCGGTAATTTACTTACGGAATTAGATTTTCGTAGTGAATTTACCTAGAAAATCTAACTCCATAGGGAAATTACCGACAAAAAAAAGATTTTGTCATTAAATTTTGCATGAAATTTTAGCTGCGAAATATTGACGCCAATTTTACGATGGATTTTTCTATTCCGTCGTTAATTTTCGTCCATAAATTTGGGTGGGAAATTTTACCTGCATCATTTACAACAAATTTGTTATTTCATCACAATATACATTTTTTTCATCGATAATTTTTCATCGGTATTTGGGAATTTTCTTGTAGTGACAATTTGTATATCAACTCTAAAGCTTTATACCTCTGTCTGTAAGGTTTGAATAGTTACTTATGAGGCCTGAATGGACTGTACTGATGTAAGAATGGTCTATAATACCACCTTTTAGCACCTGATAAAGGCCTCCAATGTTGCTAACCTAGTGATGAAATTATCTAAAGGGGATACGATTTTCCTTGTGCAAGAGATGATGGCTCTATCAGTGGAGGTGCAGTCGATGTGGATACGCCCGAGTGTCCATAAGGTGGTAGGGTTGAATAAGATGAAGCTCTTGGGCATTTGTGAGGAGAAAACCCCATAATAGGAGACCTCTGGGGTCTAACAAGTGATATGTGCATGCTGGTGTCTATGGTGACCTACCTAGGAGATACTGTAGGTTGATCTGTAGGTCATATTTATAGTCTATGTCCATCCCTATCTCCCATAGCTATTGAGACTCATAAGGCTCCTTTGGCTTGCCATCATGTTGAGGCAGCTGCTCCTAGGGTACTTGAGGATCTTTTGATGCCTCATCTATTGCTGACCACGGTCATCATCCTCAGCCGCTGCACTTGAAACTATAGGCTCTAGGTCATATCTTTATTGAGTCTCCGATACTATTCGTAATCTGTACTGGTCTTTATATCCCTCTATAAGCTCCACCATGCTTATGGTTAACACTGCCTACAGGTTTATATAAATTCTCTTATGGATATGATCCCCAAAATGGTCCTCATCCAATCCTAGAGATATCAGTAGTGTTATGATAACACTTTCTATGCATACCTGGGTCCCTGCATGGTGCTAACCCTGTTAGTGTGGTGATGATCTCATAGGTGATGTCAATGTGACACCCCTCCTGCATCCTTCATAACCTAGTAGTGTCTGCTGAGCTGACATCACCTAGACTTCTAGTGTGACCTAGATATGAAGCTGACAAAACCTTTTGGAGATACCTATGAATCTGAAGTGCTAGCATCATGCTCTTCACCTTATCTGAGTCATAGACTGCCCTAAGAATTGTCATAATCCTCCATTTATCTCCACCCATGAATCTGGTGGTGTGTTCATGCCTACTCCAATAGGAAGTTCCATGGCCTCTGCAAATGCACACCAAGTAATGCAATACTGAATCCCTAAAGCCCTAAATTGTACAACTCCCTTCTAGGTGTCTAAGAACTAGTATCCCCCATATCTTAGAGTGGCATTGACCTTTTTGGTCATATGTGGATAGTCCAAAAGGTTGGGGTAAAGAAATTCATCCAACTGGCTCTGGTCAGAAGTCTATTAGCCTCTTACAATAATCTGAAGTCCTGAAGGAATTATTAGGACATAAATCTACTCACCTTGTATTGAACCTAACCTAAAGCTCGGTATCTATTGGCCTACTCAGGTGTCATGTAATCGGGTACTGGCTGGGCTGGCTAGGGATATGTTGTTTTGTAAGGCATCCTGCAAAAAGAGATTTACATGTCAATTTGTGGTGTAAATTGCATCGCAAGTAAGCCAAAAAGTCGCAATTTGTAAGAATATTATTTTATGAACTAGAAATATGTACAAATAGAATAAAAGATGTTATCAAATAGGTATAAATAGAATGAAAGATGTATTACTCATTTTACAAAAAATTTGACAAAATTTGGCTAGCATTCTAGCTAAGAATCCAGCTGCCCTTGTATAAGAAAAGTAATTTACAGCATAAAATCTAATCATAGGCCATTATGGCCATCAAACAACATAATTTACATGTTAAACAATAAATATACTCAAATTTAGGTAGCATTTCAACTAGGAATGTAACTGCCCCCTGCACAAAAATACATATTTATGATTGATAATAACCACAGGCCATCAGTGGCCACCAAACAACATGCATTTGGTGCAATCATCGTGTAAAAGGTATCTATAAAATGTTGAAGTTCCATACATATTATTGTAAGAAAAGGAATAAAGGCATTTCTATAGACCTATATATGAGGTTATTTTAACTATTCACTGTGTCATGCAAATCAAGTTTAGAAACTAAGTTAACTAATTTAAACTATAAGGCATTACTAGTTATTAATACAATAAAAAATAAAAATTGACAAAAATTAGAGGTGTTGGCATCCATCATGCCTAGGACTGAGGTTTTCTACCCTCAGTTATATTCTAACTTAAAAAAGATTAAAATGAAGAAAGAAAAAAAAAGGATAAAAAAGTTATTAAATTAAGCTTACTTGGACAAGGAAAATGAAAAAGAAAAACATAGTAGAAAAACATCACTCTCTAAAGTATGCCTCGCTCCCAGGAATCCGTAAGTGTAAATGGATCAAAAATCGGATGTCGGATAAGAGAAAGTGGCTCAAAAAAACCAAAACTGAAGCTTAAACATTAGAAGCTATGGAGTTTGGCTGAAAAATATGGAAGAAAGGGGTTTTTATAACCCCTCAAGTGAGGGATGGAAGCTCTTCTATTGCTCATGATGGATGGGACACAAGGGATATCTCGTCCTTCAGATAAAAAGACATTTTGACCCTTAGGTGTTTTTTCTTCTAATTTTCACATTTTAGCTCAGTCTTCTTAGATTTTTCACATTTTCATTTTTTTGAGCTCTATTCATCTAAAATTATTTTGCAACATCATTACCACTATTTTATGGGTTACACCTTATTTCTTAATATTTACAGGCTTTAATTTTTCTTCTAATGTACACAATTGTACAAAAGTATGAAATACCCTTTAAAATTTAAATGCCTTTAGATACAGATGACTTTTCGCATTCCTGACCTCTCAAGTTTGACTGTTTAGGTCATCGAGCCTTCTAGATTTACTATAAAATGTAAACAAAGGAAAATGAAATAATATCCACGTGCAATGCATGGGATATGAAAATGTGACATTTGGCCTTCCAGAGGTGAGGGACAGATAGCTCATGGCTCGCTCTAAGGTGAGGGATGGTTGTGTAGCACCCTTTACTATGGCATATTACTATCCTCTCAGATGATAAATTAATGTTCAATAATCAATGAACTAATTATAACTTAACAATATTGAACAAATATCTATAGGAAAATTAAACCATAACATATGAACTTTACTATTAATACTTTACTTATATATGAGTCTCTTTAAACATATAATGGTAACATTTACTAAAGATCTATACTATACAAAATTTCCAACACAAAATTTAAAGGTTTAAAAAGCCAAAAGAATCCAAAATGAAGACTGTTATACCAGTCACTCTTATGACTTGTGTTGGCCATCCTACTGTAAATATTATCCCTACGAAGAAATCCTATCCTTGTAACCAATACGGATAAAAACCTATGCTAAGCTATAAAGCTTAATGGGCAAAAAAGAAACATATGGATGACTTATTTTGAAAGTCACTAAAATAATGCATGCATTTAAAATAAGAAAATTTATATAGAATTGGTTACTATAATAAATAATAGATGGCAAACTCATATCATTCCAGAGCATTTAATAACCATTTTTAATATTTTATTCAATCTTCTGTTACTATTTAATTTCTTACTCATCCAAATCATTATTATATTACACATATTCATGAAATATATAAAAACCGTGTATATCAAGTTGACTTTCCAATTTCTTGCAACTCATTCCCTATATAAAGTGTGAATTAGACAACTTTCACATGTAAGTTTTAATGAAATTAGGTTCACAAGAAATTGATTTTGCAAACAAATTAAAATTACTACTAATTTCCTATATCATGTGCATCTATACATTAACTTAATACTTTAATATCATTGAACAATTCCATTTTCCTTCACATAAATGTAGTTCAAGATTATTAATATCTTAAAATACTAAAAAATACTTGACATATAGAGCGAATCATTCATGTGCAAAAACTAAGAGTTCATAAATCATTTATTCTCGTATGCAAAAAAGTCTCGTATTCTTTAACAATCTTGAGTAAAAATAGACAACCATGGAATTAGGTATTAATCATTAAGACTATTGAAATCATCACCAAAACATAAGCATATATTGCATCTAACTTATAATCTCAATATAAGAAATGCTCTGAAATTATAATTTAGTAGATATATATAATTAATATCAAAATATTACGTCTGTACCGGCTTTGAATTTCCTACCGGAGCATATAGGTTGGCAATACATCACAATTCACATAACATATATCCACTTTAGTATGCAAATTGGTCATAGAGAATGCATATTAGTAAATAAAACTAATCTCAAAACATCAATAACTACACATGTTCTTATGCATATAACTTATGGTCTTAACTATGGAAAACCTTATGAACTACTAAGGTAACAATTACCTATAAAATCAATTACAATATCCATATATTAACATGAAATGTCATATTTTCTCATTTACTAAACATGGACTAATCTATAAACTAATAAGGAATTATCATGTTTTCCTTTCTTTTAGCTTAACATAACACTTTTCTATATTTTATATTAAGCCTGCATTTTTCTCAAGAAGTGGATAATAGGTGATATAATGGTACTCAAAGGTACAAATGAGATACCAAAGGTATTAAATGATGGAGCCAAATGGGGTCGAAACTATATGATGGACCTATCAAATGGATCCATACTTGGTCAATACATATGGTATCTAAAGGTACAAGTCGTATAGATACTCGAAGGTATCAATCATATGGATCTAAATGGGATCAAACTATTATAGCTACAATTAACCCTTATAGGCATGCCTATCTATCAACAATCCAGACATAAACATAGGCATTAAAATCTCTTTATTTAATCTTTCTCAGCTATTTTGTATGTTCATATGTATATGTACATCCATGTATAACTATGAGAATGTTAACATATACATGCTTTAAATATAAGCATTATGTGCTTATAATCCTTATAAAGGCATATATCTTATCATATACATATATAAATTCAATCATGACTATGATCAAAATATACTATACATGTTCATGTATACTTTCTGTAAGCAATTATCATGTACATTGTTTAAGTGTAAATATTTATCATCGTTTCATCATGAGTCTCTCTTTTTATATGATATGTATAATTATTGATAATTGTATGGAAATATCTCTTATGCATATTTCATTTCACAATTTCATATCTATACATACATACATACATACATACATATACATACATATATATATATATATATATATATATATATATATATATATATATATATATATATATATATATATATATATATATCGATAAGTAATCCCATGTAACTATACCATCTATGTAGACATTGCCATTCCAAGTAAATACCATATATATTATGCTTTTCATGTATAAACATTTAATGAGCATGATAATATTAGCATGTTTGAATGAGAGCATTATTACTTATATTTAATACTAAGGTATGTAATTTATCATATAAATACAATAATAACACCTATCATCATGCTTATACATTCCACTCTAATGCTTGTATAATACTTTTATAGGGACTATAACTAAATGAAAGTAAACATATATGAACATCTTCATTTCATAATGTGCATCTATACCATTTTGTGTGCATAAATCTCATGTGTTACTATGATTGAATCCTATCATCTCTTATCTCTATTTAAATTAGCATGTTAAAAACATAAGATCATATTACTATAACAAGTAAACTTATTCCACTATACATGTTAATCCCATTCTGAGATTAATCCCTATCCCAATATTCTCATACTACAACTCTGTAATTATTTACCATTACATCATAACACTAAAATACAAATATACTTATGTACATAGATTATTGCAAGTAACTATTAACGATTAGGCTTGCTCCTGTACATACCATATGAACAAGACACTTAAAATTTATTAATGGTTAAACAATATGATTCCATTCTCTTTTATGTGTTTATAAGAGATTTTGTGTCTAATTCCATGGTTAAACTACTTTAGACTCACTAACTTTATTCCTAATACATCTCAATATCAAATAGTCTTATTTACTCATGTTCATATCCTTTGAATCATACTATTCCAAGTTAATCACATATCAAGTTACTCAAAATTCTCTTGATTAAACTCTAAAAACTCTTCATTCTCCTTGATTAAATAACTATGATCATGAGCAATAAATAGGTAGTTGATTAATACACTTTGATAACCTTTCTATAAAGATAGGTTGTATAGCAAATAGAGATCTTTAACTTATCAAAATAAAGGCTTTGCCTTGATTGAGAGAGGATGTACTTGGAAGAGGGAGCTTCTCTATTATAAAAACATAAAACATGTTAATTACACTTGGGGTGAATGGGTGATGCACTCGGGGAGAGTGCTTTTATAACTTTGGTGAGTGCTATTTTACTCGGGTACTTAAGTTATTTGGTCTTTTACTCAGGTGAGTGGGTCTTTTAGTCGGGTGAGTGGTTCTTTTACTCTAGTAGGTCTTTTCTGCCAAATAGAACCGAAACCTACAATTCCTTTATACGACCCAAAAATTCAACTTTGTATACTTATAATACTTAACTCCAAATATATTTTCTACATGTTACATCTAGAATACTTTATCGCTCTATGAAATTGACCAATTAATCAATTATAATACATATATCCAAATCTAAAATTCAAGTTTTTCATATAATAAAACAAAATGATCCTACTGTAAAATTTAATAAAGGTTACTAGAAAAATTGTTAATCTTCGCTATTCTTTAATTCATTAAGTTAGTCCAGAATAAAATGATTATGAGTTAATCCAAAACTAAATGATTATAAAAGCATCTATGACAATCTCAACTTGACAATTTAAACTTTTATGTAATAGATTTCTTTCACTTTTGCTTAAGGTTTTATCTCCATTAATCAATTAAGTCTAAATGGATGCTTTTACAGAAATCACTTCCTAATCTCCTACTTCTACCATGGTTTCATCATGAACTAATGGAAACGAAAATATACATCTAAAGTTTGGCTTAAAAATTCCCATACCTGATCTTGAAACTCCAAATCCTTTTTCAAAACCTCTTTCATTCTAATTTTTCTTCTTTTTCCTTTTTCTTACTATCTTCCTCCTTATAAACATCCTTCAACCAACTCTTTATACATGTATGATAATGGAGGCCAACAATTTTTCTTTAAGAAAGAAGGAGCCGACTTTCACAAGAGAAAAGAAAAGAAAAGAACTTTACCAATTTTTCCATCCTTTCCCTTGGTGATCGGCTACCCCCTTTATACTAAACTTCATATCCTCTTACCTTCTTCATGTGGTTTTTTAAAATGAATGTGGATTGTGAACTCATGATATAACAATTTCCATTAAAATCCCTCGTGAATTCTCTCTTCACTAATATACCCCAAACATCTTTCCTTTTGCTTTAATTAAGTCTTTAAAGTGTAACTTTAATTTAATTACACAATTTCATTAATATCAAATGACCAATTTACCCTTTAGTCCATAACTTAAAATTCCTTAGTTCATCAAATAGCTAATAAGCATATTTTAGCTCAAAACTTCCTTTAACCACCCATAAATTCTACTAGGGTCTAAATTGGTGCATTACAGGCCGTCGCTTATCACTTTTCTATAAATATGCTTGCTTTGCTTAGTTTTTATGCCTTTAACTTTTCATCTTCCAAGGAAGATTCTGTCAGGTAATTTCTCTCCCCTCTTCTTTTATTTTTCTTTTTTTGTATTCTTTTTCTATTTTCGTTTTAGTTATTTATTATTTTTTGCCACTCTTGCATTTCAGACTGCTTAAACAATCATGTTACTGTGACTATTGGACATACAAAATTGCATGGTCTACTAGATGATTTGAGAACCTGAGAGGATCCCTTTTTGGCTCTTTACTCAAGTCTGAGGTTCTTGAAGAGAACTTGCCTAGATAAACACTTATATTCTGCTGCTTTCCTTATTAGGGCTTGAGGCTCCACGTATTTCGGTTCACACAACAAAAGTTATACCCTTTACCTAAAGAGTTTGCCACTATGGTGGGTGTCAGGTTTGATCATGATGCTAGAGCATGGTTGTCCCCTATTGTGATTAGCTATCTTAAAAAGGTGGTTCATGCCATGGGTGTTCTTCCTTCCGATGCTAATGATTTAATACCTTATGGAAAGACCTTTTCATTGGAGTGGTTGATTGAAGTTTTGACTGATTTTGATGACATTCACACCTTTCGTCCTAGTATGGTATTGCTTTGTTACCTTGCTTGATACTTCTTATTACATGGAGGTGATTTCCTAATTACAGATTATAGATTGTTCAATGTTGTGGATTGCATACATCAGGGGCACAACCTATTTTCCCTGACTATGGTTGAGACCATCATTGGGCTAGATACTTTTACTATAACTCTTCTACTCAGCATGGCTCTTCTTCTTTCCTCACAGGTAGTCCTTTGCTCTCTAGTTATGTCTTTTGATTTTGAAGGTAGTATGCCCCTTGTGGGTTTTCATACTAGCTTTTCTTGTTGAAATACGCATCCTTTTTATTTTCACATATTTTTGTGCCTAATTTTTACCTAAGCTAGAACCAAATCACCCCAATGGCCTTTTTTAGGTATGGCTTCGTGAGAAACTATAGCTACTTTCAGAACCTCCTACTCAATTAGAGACACAATTGCCTATCCTATTATTACATTATAATATGATGCTTGCTACATAAGTTTCAATCAGTTTAAGATATAGTGAATTGGTTTTTCTTAGCTACCAATTACCTTTATGGCCATGAATGGAGAGTCAGGATCTGTTCCTCTTTGCGGACTTCATTGAGCCATTTTTTATATCACTGCCCGCTGTGTTCGCCAGTTTGAGGGCAGACAAGACATTGTTAAGCATCCACTAAGCTTCTATGGAGGCATCATTGCTGCTTACTTCTTGACAAAATATTATCAAAGGATCTAGACTCAGCTTCCAATGAGGATTCCCATTACTCATATTAGTGATTGTGATTTCACCACTTCTAACTCCTACAAGCGATGGGTCATTATTTCAGCTGACGATAATAAACTTTCTCACTTGAGGCACCTAGATAAAGAGAGATATGCTACTGATAGATTAAATTAGACATTTTCACAAATGATGCATATGCTTTCATTGAACATGTGATAGAAAAATGTTGTTTTAAAATACTTAGATGACCTTTATGAATACATATATAACATTTATTTCTGAGTTTGATATACATGATCACCATTTGACCTCATCTCAATGGTATATATTATTCAATCTTGAAATGAATCCTTACAAGCATCATAACTCTTATCATCAATCAGCCCTTTCAGGTTTTCTTAATTGATTATTTTCTCTCTGCCTTTAATTTTTGCCTAGGATGCCTTTTTTCAATTTTTACCCTGGTGAGGCACCCAATTTTAGCAAGGTCATTGTCTCTAAACTTATTGCCACCACTGCATAACAAAATAGTAGCACCTTTGGATAGTAGCCTCTTCAGTACAAAATATCTTTCCCACGTGGTCCTAAGTTTGCCTCAAATGTCTAAAATTCATGGCCTCATCTGTTTGAACACCAAATCTTATTTTTTTCACTAGGTGTCTCCTAACCTTTTTTCCAAATGAGTGAGAAATCCTTTTCTAATACACTTGATTATGATAATAAGCCCTCATTTTGTACCCATCTACTAGGTTAATTTGTGACAACCTTTGTCTATCCTACTCTATTTCTCGTAACTCAACTTCCAAAACTACTTTCAAATACTAATGCTAAATCTTTATTGGTAGTGCCGCTTTCATTTCATACACTAAAGAAAATGGAAAAGCCCCTATTAATGTCCTGGTTGTGGTCTTATAACCCCATATCACAAAAGGTAGTTTATCAGACCAATCTTTGTAGGTTTAAACCATTTAGGCCATAATCCTCTTTACGTTTTTATTAGTTGTTTCAACTACTCCATTTGCTTTAGGAAGGAGAAGACTTGTGATGAGAAACCCCATACTTGGTGAGCATCTTTTTTATTTCTCCTGCAAACTGTAATCCATTATCTGATACCCCCCATATGATAAGGCAACCCATATCTACATATAAAATTCTTCTCAATGAACTTGGCGATAACCCACTTTCTTCAAAGATTCTGCTTTCACCCATTTGGTGAAATAACCAATATCTACTATTATGAATCTATGCCCATTTGAAATGGATGGATGGATCATTCCTATAATATCTATTCCCTATGTAGTAAATGACCATGGTGATGTGATATTGCTTAATTCTGAAGTAGGCAAATGCCTTAGGTCCATATGTTACCGACATAATTTGCACTCTTTGACATACCTAGAATAATCAGTGTCCATTATAAGCCAAAAGAAACCTTGCCTCAAAATTTTCTTCATTAAGGCTAATCCATTCATATGAGCTCTGCACACTTCCGTATGTACTTCTTCCATTATCTTTCTTACTTTATTTTCATCCAAGCATCTCAATTGGATTCCATCAGATTGCCTCTTATAGAGAACTTTGCATACAACAATGAATTGGGTGGATAGCTTACAAATCAATCTTTGATTCTTTTTAGTTTTTTTTAAGAAACACATACTTTTTTATATAATTGTAGATGTTAAAGTACTAAGGCTTTCCATCATTCATCTCGATATCTATAACCTATTCTTTCTCAAAGTATGCCTTGTCAGAATTGAAAATCAGCATAGGCTTCATAACTACTCCCCTTGGATTATCCCAAATTGACACCAAGGTAGCTAAAGCATTTACCAATTGGTTTTCCTCCCTTAGCATATATCCAAATGTACATACATCAAATTGACTGCTTAAAACCTTTAGGTACCTGAGATAGGGCAATAAGTGCTCTTCTTTTATTGACCATTCACCCTTTACTTGATAAATCACTATAGTATGATTACCATTAATCCTACAAGAATAAAAGTAGTTTCTCAACTTATTTGATTCCCATATGATTCCCAGATAGATCTTTACAACTTCTACATACTTTACCTCATAGGGGAGAAATTTCTTACTAAGGTAGTACATTACGTATAAAATTCCAAAGTCATCCTCTTATGCCATCATAGCCTTAACTAAATTATATTCTATTACTAAGTACAAATTCAAGGTTTGCCTATTTGAGGTGGTCTCAACATGGGTGGATGTAACAAATAATCAACAATAGTGTCAAAGGCTTTTTAACAATCCTTATTCCAAACCATTGGTCAGTCTAGCTTGAGCAACTTAAATATCGATTCACATGTTAAAGTTAACTTGGCTATAAACATGCTTCTATACTAGATCTTTCCCAAAAATCCTCTAACTTCCTTCTCTTTATAGGGTATTGGCATTTCCCTAATGGCTCCTACCTTGTCAAGATTTACTTCTATACCTTTATAACTTATTAAATGGCCCAAAAGCTTACTTAAAGTGACTTTAAATATGCATTTCTTAGGGTTGAGGCGAAGGTTATACTTATCGATCCTTTAAAAAAACTTCTCTAATGCCTCAAAATGACCTTCACATGTGACTGACTTGATCACCATATCATCTATGTACACTTTCACTTCTTTATGGATAAAGTCACCTAAAATCTTATTGGCCATCCTTTGATAGGTAGCACCTATATTCTTCAGTTCAAAGGGTATGACCCGATAGGCATACATCCCTATTTCAATTATGAAAGGCTTTTTGATCCTATCCACTATCTTAGTCAAGATCTGATTATACCCGATATACCTATCCATAAAACTATATATGGAACGAGCAGCTCTACTATTAACTAAAACATCTATGTAAGGTAGGAAAAAGTCATTTTTGGGATACGCTTTGCTCAGATACCTATAATCCACATAAACTCTAACTCTTCCATTATTTTTTGCTATAGGGACTACAATTGCTAATCATGTGGGGTACTGAACTTCTACTGAAAACTTAGCCATTATTTTCTTTTATACTTCATCTTTAACTTTCTCAGTCCACTTAGGCCTAAGTTTTCTAAGCTTATGTTAAACTTGCTTATATCCTGGATATGGCAAAATGACATGTTCAATGACTTCTTGATCTATCCTTGGCATGTCTTTATAGGTCCAAGCAAAGACTTTTTCATATTTTTTAATATTTTCTCAAATTTTTCTCTCTTTTTAGGAGTTAAATATGATGCTATTAAAATTTCTTTTGGATTTTCCACAGTTTCAAGATTAAATGAACATGTGTTCATTGAGTTAATGTCAAATATGAATGCTTTATGATCATGATCATGCATTTTGGAATCAGAAGAAACATCACACAAGTAAGAAAAATTGTTCATCTCATTAATGTAATCAAAAGAGCAAACATTATTCTCTAAAAAAGTTTAGGAATATAAATAATATCAATAAAAGTATTTTCTTCAATCTTATCAGCTTTAGATGTCTCTTCAACCTCTGGATCAGCCATAGGTGGTTCTTCTGCTTTCACCATCTCTTTACCTTTCAGCTAGGTGGCAAGTAACTTTTCTATTATAACTTCTTCTGACTTCTCCTTCTCCCAAGCAGAATGCTGCAACAAAATTACTTCATCCTATAAACCTTTAACTAGCTTGATAATCACCTCTTCCTAATCAAATACATCATTAAATAGCTCAAATTCAAGCATCAGATCATCTTTTATCATCTAAGGCTCATCCTTTTCATAATATAAGCAAATACCTGAAGCTATTATAAAACTCTGAGAAATATGAGGAATCCTTTTCTCTATTTCCTTCTTTTTACTTCTCATGCTTGAGCTTACGAAGCCCAAACCTTTCTTATCCTTCTATCCCTCAGTAGTAATGGCAGTCTAAGGCCCTTAGGAATTCTTGCACAAACTAGCACCTGGTAGAAAATTCATTATCTTTAGCATATAGACCACTTGAGGGCTATCAGCAAAACTACCTTTACACTTTTCATCGTTGATAATTGACACATGAAACCCGCTAAATGACTATTTGGCTATCTCAAACACTAATACTTTATTCTTCCATATAGCTTTGATAGTGATGACCTGACCTTCATGAGGGATCTTAATAATCCATGCAATATGGATGGAACTTCACCTACCTTATGGAACCATGGCCTCCCTAGCAACACAGAGAAATTAGCTGGGATAGTTAGGGTATGGCAGCCTTTGAATGGTACCCTCTTAATTTGTTTGAGTTTGATTAATACATAAAGGTCCACATAGCAAGCAAACATTGTTATGGTTATATAACCTAGGGGAAATTGCTATTATCATTACATGGGCTTTGGTCAAAGGTGATGAATCTTTTGGGGCTACCCAAGCATGGTCCCTACCAATAGGTCTAGCTCATCACGAGCATAATGACCAATGGGTCACAATTTTATATACCATTTGGTATTAAATTTGGGCTGGTGGGTCTCCTTAACACCTCCTTACATTGAGTGAATGTAGAGCATGCTTCAGGATAGTATCGATGATAAAAAGGGATGCCTAACTTAATTCTAAGGAACTAAGGTGAATGTAAAAAATGAAAATTTGAAAGAAGATAGGATTAAAAACAAAATCCAATTATGAAAAACTTAACCAATATGCTTTTCGGAGTAAAGTCTCTTCAGTTCCCTAGTAGAGTTGCTAGTATGATGCATACTAAAGCATTCACTTATTTTTGGTTAGGTTCTAAGAGGCCTACTTTTAGGGTTTGAGATAGGAAGAGGCTTGCTTAACTCATAAATTGGCCACTTTACCATAAAGAGGGATCAAGCCTAATTAATAGTTAGTAGTTAACCGGTGTCTCGCAAGTGTACTAGAGTGACTAGTAATATAAGAAAATAAGATTAAGATCCTGGATATCTAACCCAAGGGAATATGGATTGCTAAGAAAAATATCTTTCAATGAGTTAAATTAATATGAGATTATCTCCCAAGTTTTTGAATTAAAGGTAAGAATTAAATTAAATTAACAGTAAAGCAAAATAAAAACAAAAACTTGACTAACATAAATAAAACATAGAGCAATAAATAAAATACTTTTGCTAAAGGAACTATCCACCTTAACTAATATTGCAATGACTCAAAATCAAAAGTAACATAAGTGATTATGGAAAAACCAGTTAAATAAAGCCAGCTAGCTTATTCAAACTATCATTTTAAGTATTAAACCTTATTGTTAAGAATAATTCAATACATAGCATAAAGATCAAATTTTATACTCCATACATCTATTAAACTCTTTTTCAAGCAAGATTAACTTCAATCTATTCTTAGTTCAACTTTTCTTAGCATTAATTCACTCTTACAATTACATAATTACAACTAAATCAGAAAATAATCACGCATTAACATCAACAAACAAATCCAAGAACATGCATACCAATAGTCATAAATAAAATCAATCATTAACCATTTATAAAATAAGTTAATAATCAATCCATCAATAACCAAAGATAAGAATTTTCTTAAAACTAAGAAATAATCAAACTTGCATTGAATTTAGCACAAACTAAGTCATTACAATAAAAGTATGAGAATTCAGATATCCATCAGCAAAAGAGATGAAAACTACTTACCAAACATGATTAAAATAAAAGAAAAATTAAAATAAGGAATATAATACTCATGAAGCTTCAAACTTTCTCTTGATGATTTCTTGAAACACCAGTAGAAAGCTTGAGTCTTTAGAGTATTGAAAACTAAGGAAACAGAAAGAATTAAACTAAAACTACTGTACAAATTAACTAAAGAAAACTAGGGTAAAACTAAAGTAAAAATTAATAACTGTTGTGTCTCGTACATCAAACTAGCTGCCCTCAAATTTTGGTGCTTTGTCTTGCTTTTATAGCTAGATTATACTACCAAAAGAATAGGTTTTGTGCCTTGTGACTTCCTAAATCAAATTGTAAAAGAGTTCTAGCTAAAGAGGAAGTCTTTTATTGTTAAAAGTAAAGAAACACTTAGAGGAGTGGTTTTGGCACTTAGAAAAGTGATGGAATGCCCACAAGAGTGATGGGTCACTCGGTTGAGGGGTTTTTTTTGTACTCTCTTAAGTGATTCTCTGTTATCCTCCATGAGACATTCTTGTATTCTTTTCCAATTTTACAATTTTTCCTTTAAAACTTATCCTCTTTTTTAATTTACTCCTTTTTTTCTTCAATTAACTTGCAATTAAACCTAAAAACACATAAATTAACTAATTAATAATGAAATCAACCAAATTAAAACCAAATTAACTAAACTAAATGCGTAAAAACATACCAAAAATATAGCAAAATTCATAACTATCAAATACATCACACTTACTTTTTGGTAACCCCAGAGCAAATTTAAACAAACCAATTTCTCAAAATAATCAAACTTCGACCAAGAATTATATATTTCAAAACCATGATTGGCAATTAATGAGAGCACTTAACAAAATTCTAATTAGAATAAATTCAAACAAAATAATATGAGTTAGTTTCCTTATGCATATGTGCAATACCAAAATATTTTAAGCATTTTTCAAAAAAATCAAAATACCAATGTAAATTTATACTGAAGCTTTAAAATTGATGCACAACTAAGTGTGCATATAGTTTCGCACTTGAAACTTCGAAAACACCATAAGCCTCTCCTTTAGCATCGACACCCATAGGTTATCTTCGCTAAACAACTCAAAAGAAAACTTAAAATCACTTAGATCTTTAATGGTTGTAATGGGATTAAGGTATTTTCTATCAAATAATGGATAATATATAATAAAAAAGAATACCCACTATTATGCTTGAATAAACTGAATTTCCAAAATTTTAAACTACTAAGAACATACCATTTTACAATACTTAATCACTCGATTCTATGCGCATCAAAAAGAAAATAATATTGAAATTCCTCAATTCAATCACTTTTTGAGAAGCTAAAATTTTCTTTCCCTTGTAAAAATCCCACTTAAAATTTTTCCATATATTCTAGCTTTATTTGCAATATTTGTATTTTTCTTTTTCTTTTTTTAACTAGATTATTTATGACAATAAGAGGACAAAAAAAGTGCTTAGGAACACTCGAGAGAGTGGAATTGTACTTTGAGTAAGGGGGTACAAAAAGGCACAGGATTGTAGGAAGTGGGGTTTTAAATCAAGGGGCTTAGGTGAGTGAAGAAGGCCATTTGGTTAGTAAGGAGGCTCAGTTTCAAGAGTGGGGCTAAAAATGTGTGAGTAAAAAAAACTACATAGGTGAGGAGAAGACCACTCAAAAGAGTGCTTAGGAACACTCGAGAGAGTGAAGACTTGCTAGAACAAAAGAAGCCAAAAATGCATAAACCACTTAGGAGAGTGAAATCTCACTCAACCGAGTGCAATGGAACTTGAGAGAGTGATTGTAACCATTCAACCGAGTGGGTAATGGCTGCACACACCAAATATCTAAATTTTTTAATTTTAAAGCTCAAAACTCCCAATTAATCAATGTTTACATAGTGTACTTCCTTTTTATTTAAATTAAACCTCCACAAATTTAATCAAGCCTCAAAAACATCATCAATCTATGATTTACAACCCACTCAAATTAATCAATTCTTAATCAAGTTTATGCTAAAACAAAGCATAAACAATACAAAAGTCCAAAAACCAGATATAGACATATCAAGTGAACATGAATCATACTCACTCAATTAAAGCTCTATTTTGAACAATCAATCTATTTTCCCTAAAACTCTATTAAACCATGCCAAAGTAATATGTAAACCTATAAATCAATTGAAGTGAATATCAAATCAACTCATAATTCAGTAAATGAATAATTCTCCTTGTTCATAAAGCATAAGCAAATAAGGTCAAACTCACATCTAAACAACTCAAAAAACATAAATCTAATTTAAGTTCAACTAAATTGTAATTCTCTTACCTAAAAAACTAAATGAGCTCTTTAATGATCCTAGAAGCACTTACTAAATTAATTATAATTATTAAACACAAAAATCATTAGTAGCTTTTTACTTAGCCTTTCACTCTCAAACTCACAAATTGAATGACACAACCACAATAACATAAGAAAACATAAATCAAACCATAAAAAACTTGTGAAATTAAACTAAAGACAAGATAGCAACTTATTAAAAATAATGAATCATAAACAATTGATGAAAATTTAAAAAGAAGAGTTTGAATTTATTGAGTCCCAGCTCGACTTATGTTACTCTCTGTAAGTCAAGCTTGTGATCCTAATAAGGTTGTCTTCGAACTTTGATCCTTATTTTCTACCATTAATAGAAAAAACTTGTCAAAATTCACCAAAGTTGGAATTCAATATCTTCAATAATGCACGGCTCCTCCTTTGGCTCTTTCAATACAAATTCAATCGGTTCATCTACCCTTAATAAATTCTTCAAGTCGACTGAATTTAGTGCCTCGACCTAAAAGTTATAAACTTCTTGCTCCTTTGGTGTAAAATCCCTTACAAGAGATCTAAATTCTTGAACCATGATTGGTTCCTCTAATGACTTATGCACCCTGTTTTCAATTTTTTTATTATCAACCATTAGCACATGACTCAATTTCTCCTTGTTATCACCACCATCTTGACATTCTATAGAACTATCACAAAAACAACTTAGATTCCAGATTTTTAATTTCCAATCCTTGATCTCTCAATAAATACTCATGAGTCCTAAACATATTCTCTTAATTTTGTACTATAGCCTATTGGCATTTGATCGTCTCCTCTTGGGACTTAATTGTCACCATTAAATCTTTTTTTCAGCATAAAATTTCTTCTCCTTATTCATAAGTAAGTCAAAAGGAACTTAAATTTTTGAGATACTAGCCTTTTGCATATATTACAGTTCTTACTTCTCTCTCCTCAAATCTTCCATTGATGGTCTCAAAATCTATGGAGAACAAGACTCTTCAAAGGATGGTGGTGAATAGACTGTTGAAGGTTGACAAAAATATTTCAGTTCTTACAACTCCCTTCTCAAATCTTGCAAAAAAAAACCAATTCCTAGTCTTAAAAATAATCATGCATAATGTTGTAAATGCTTAAAAATATTCCTGCAAAGAATAACACCAAATAAAAATAAAATTCTTAAACTAACTCAATCGAATATATTAATTAAACAACATCACTATTCCCCCATAATGGTACTAAAAACTTGACCGGTGTCTAACAAGTGTACTAGATCGGCCAATAATATATGAAAATGAGATTAAGATATTGAATATCATACCTAAGGGAACATAGATTACTAAGAAAAATATCTTTAGTAAGTTGAATTAATATGAGATTATCTCCCAACTTTTTGAATTAAAGGTAAGAATTAAACTAAATTAATAGTAAAGCAAAACAAAAATAAAAACTAGACTAATATAAATTACACATAGAGTAATAACTAAAATACTTTTGCTAAAAGAACTATCCACCTATTATAATGTCCCAAAATATACACAAAATATACACTGGTAAATATTTATAAATTTGATTTAGGCGCAATTGAAATTAATGTAAATATGAAGGGTAATTTTATAAATTTACTAATTCATGGGTAAAAGTGTATTGTTGTGAAGAAATAAGGACTTGATTGAAATTTTATAATATAAGTTTCATGCCAATTATAAGAATTCATAAAAGAAGTAAGAGCAAAGTGTAATTGGCCTTAAACAAACAAGTGGCCCCAATCAGAAACAAACATATGTTTCTCTAGAAGGAGGGAGAAAAGTTAAGAAAAAAAAGGAAATATGCCCTTTTCTTTGAGATAGTTGGCAACTCTTTGGTCAAAAAGCTTAGCCATTTTCTCCCTTTCTTTTATACCTTCTATTCCTTTAAGTTTCTGTTAATAAAGTGTTTCAATATTGGTTGGTTTCATAGAATTACAAGGTGAGTAAGCATGGATTATGTAAAGAGAAACCTTCTTCTTCTTTTTATAGTATATGTACGTGTTATTTTGATCAGTAATTGAGTGAAGTTTGTTATAATTGTTGGAAAGAGTAGCAAGAGTAAAATGGAAGGAGAAATAAGAGTTTTAGGAGGTGAAAGTGGGTAACTTTTAAGGGTTTAGGAGTTCTTTCTTTTATTACATGTTTAGTTATTTCATATTAGTGTATACATATTATATAATCGATTTGGAATTTGTGATAGAATCAAGTGATGAAATTGACTTGTATTTGAATGTTAAAGTGTGATTTAAGTGTGATTAAAGTAGTGATATAGTGAATATTTTTTGAATGGATTCTTGTTATATTACTAATTTAAATACTATTTATACTATTTTATTAAGCATGTAAGGTTTTAAAAATATAATTCAGTGATTTCTAAAATTTTTAAATACTAGAGACAAGATAGAAAGGCCCTAGAGAAGGCTATCCTAGTCAGGAAGTGTAAGGCCCCTAACATGACCCTAATTTAATTTGCATATTATTGTAATTAAGTAAGGGGGTAAATTAACATGTTATTATGTTAATTGCATGAAAATATAATAAAAGAGTATGGTTTAATGTTAATTAAGGATGCAATTGAGGATAAAGGTATTAATTTGGGGTTAATTGGTATTTTTGGCATTTTGGTGGCCAATTGTGTAGAGAAGCATTTAATTCAAGGTTAAATTGAAAGAATGCTTAAATGGATAGGTTAATGTTTGAAAAAGAATTAGTGGAGGGGTTAAAGTCTAACATGCATAAAGGCTTGTGGCATTTGTGTGACATGCAAAATGATGAAGGACTAAAGAGGAGATTGTCATGTGGGGTATAAAAGGCTTGGTTAGAGAATTTGATTGTGAGAATCGGCATTTGTTGAGAGCAAAACCAGAAATTCATCTTCTTCTTCCTCTTTGATTTCCATAGATTTATCTCAAGCATTTAGATGTTAATGGTGCATGTTGGTTAATCAAGAGTTTAAGGCTCAAAGCTAAGGTAATTAAAAATCTCATTTTAACACTGCATCATCACCATCTTCTTCTTCATTTTTTGTTGACTGAGAATATGTCATTTGCTGGAAATGTATGTTCATGGCGATGGTATTTATGAGGAGAAGAGGAAGGAAAAAGGATCAAAGGAAAGGGACTTGATAGAGGTGAAGACATTGGGTTTATCAGCCAAGGTATGGGAATTTAGGCCATTCATATTGCATGTAAAATGGATTACTGGAAGTGAATAGGATTTACAGAATCGAATTTACGTTTTTCTGGAAGTTATCGTTGAAAGGTTGAAGAAGACAGACTTGCCGAGTCGTGAATGACTTCACGAGTCGTGAACATCAGTCCGACTCGTGAAGCTCTTCACGAGTCGTGAAGTCGAGTCTTTCTTCTTCACTCTTGAGCTCTTCACGAGTCGTGAAGTTCAGCTTTTCTTCCTCACTCGTGAGCCACTTCACGAGTCGTGAAGTATAGTTCCTTCTCCACTCTTGAACCCCTTCACGAGTCGTGAGAATCACCTTATTTGCTTCACTCGTGAATCCCTTCACGAGTCGAACTCCTCTTCATGATTGAATGACCTGTCTTGATCAGAAATAACTTTTACATTGGGTGTTGTCCAGTAATTCTACCAATTGTCTCATATTGTCTCATATTATCATATTTACAGATAGAATTAGATTCCGTCGTTAAATTTATCAACAGAAATCACAAATCTATAGGTAAATTTCCGACGACATGAAATGTTTCGTAGATAAATTTAACGACAGTTAGTATTTTCCGTCTATGTTTCGTAGATAAATTTAACGACAGTTAATATTTTTCGTCAGTAAATTTTTTCTGTTAAAAAATTCGCAATGGAATTATCCATCACCATTCCACCACTAACAATATTAATAATTTTTTAATAATTATCTGATCTAGATTTTTTGCTTCTTCAATGGCCATGCCCACACAAGCAGGACGATACCTGTCGAGAATGTGCAAAGAAACCATAAGTGTGAGCTAGATGAACCAGTTCCTAGGAGTTCGCCAAGTTAGATGGATATGTACATGACCTATTTGATGCCAAACTAATCCTGGTCTCAAGCATAAAATGAATTTTTGATAAGGAGCTACACATTTATTAACCCATAAAATGTAAATCTGGATGTTGAAATGTGCAAGAAACAAACTCAAGCCAGCTTAACAACTCTCCAGTTCTGCATGCTGTTTAGAGGCCATATCATTGGACTTTCCTACAATTTTCTTTTACTCGTAGGCAACCAACATCAAAATAGGAATTCAACAAGTAAAATGAATTAATAACGGGATTAAGAGGACATATGCTTTATTAAGTTCGGCACTTCCTTCTTCCATTTTCACATGCTCACATAGAATCAATAGTCTTGTCAACTACCAAACTAAATGCAATGTCTATAGCCATATCCTAGCACATTTTCTTTATATACATAGATATAATATCCCATTGCATGAGCTCATAAAAAACTGATGTTGTAAGCAAAAATTGAAGCCAATTGCAGACAAGTCACAAAGTATATAGAGAATTCCCAAATTTGAAGAAAGACAAGATTATGAGGGACTCACCTCAGCTGTGAACCAAGCAAAAAATGTTATAAACACTGATGGCAATACCTGGAACTACAAAAACTTGGGTAATAATTGTATCAGCATTAGCATTCAATATTAATTGCAATTTTATTGGAAATTAAAGAAAGAAAGAAAGGAGGAGGCTAGCAGGAACAGTGGCTAGGAAGCCCACATGTTTGAAGCCCGCATGATACATCTAACTTTGAATATGATCAATTGACTAAAAATCAAAGATGTCTAATTTGTATTGAGAATTTTGCAGAAAAGAAGAAGAGACAAACCTCGACAACGTTATGAACAATGAACACGAAATGGGTTCTTTCATCCCATTGCTTGAATGAGAACAACACTCCACTTGGAACAATACCTTACTTTTGGAGAATCAAAAACAAAGTCGTCAGCTCAACTTTAAAATAAAAATCAAAATCAAAATTTCCCAATACAGCTCAACTTGCTACAAACCTTCAACAAAAGAAAGAAAGAGCAAAAGTTAAATCCAATTAAGGAAAAAAAAAAAAAAAAAACCCAGTATGAGAATCCAAATTAAAAGGAAGTTTTAGAATATCAAAGTAACCAACACAGAGCCTAACTGGATGAGGAATAAAACCATCGTTAACTTACTAGCAACATGCACATGACACTAACTGAAGTACTTGCTTTTTTTCCCTTTCTTTTTCAATAATATTTCTCAAAAGATGCCAAATATCCTACCTCTGTTCTGTAGCGTGTATCAGGAGGCAGTACCTTCAGCCTTGCATTCCAATCTTGTGAAGTGCGAACTACTCAACACAATAGAAATACTTGTTAAGAATCAAACTTCAAATGCAAACAACAAATCTAATCCATGAGGAATTAATAAGTGCCAAAAGAATGAAAATGTTAGGCCTCATAAGGGAAGCAAGCTCAAAACAATTTTACAAAAGAAAAGGAATGATAAATTAATTGCACCTTAAGCACTACAAAACTGAAACTTTAAATAATGATGATGATGATGATGATGATAATAGTAGTAGTAATGATAATAATAACAATAATGACGATGACAATGACAATGATGATATAATTATAATAATAATAATGATAACAACAACAACAACAAGCTTAAGAGCAGTGGAGCAGGAGAGAAGGGAAGGGGTACAAGGCTTCAAAAGAAAAGCTGCTATACTAGAGGAAAACAAAGAGATCATTATTTGTAAAGTACAATACCAACCTAACATAAACATATCAACAGAAAACTTCCTAAGGCAATAAGAAAAAAGGTTGACCAGATCAACAATTCAAACTATCCAAATTTGTAAATGAGATTAGAGGAACAAGAAAACAGACAACAAAAACTCATAGGGCACCTTACTACAAGCTCTTAAACGACTCAACAAATCTAACATACAAGTCATATTCTTGGACCACATGTCAAATCCCCACCAGAAACCTTAAAATCCTAAACAAGTTGGTATATTAATTATACAACATAATATATAAATCAGTGTTTAAAAAACTATTAATCCAGGATGATAATTCCAATAATTGCTTAAATTATATTGTCCACTATATGCCTTTTTATGAATAAAATAATGATTGAGAAAGATATCTCATTACTCAGCATTTGTTTCATATCTTCTGTGATAATCACTAATCATACCACATTCTAGGAATCCCAAGTATAAATTTAACAATAACAAATTACAATATATACAAAAAGACCTCAGACACCAGGAACGGCCTTTAGTTTGTTTTGAAATACAAGTTGACTGATATTAGAGCAAAAACGCAAAGGGAAATCAAATAAAACCCCATAGACCCAAAATAAATTTAAAAGTTTCATTCACAACTGCAAAAGCACATCCATTAGCCAAACAAAAATTCTAAGATTGCTGTTCTCGTCAAGAAAATTTTCTCAAGAATCAAATAGAAAGCGGGAGGAAAAAAATTGGGAAAAAAGATTGATGAACTTACTGTACACAATGGCGATTGCATTGAGAAGAATGATGCTTTTAACTTTGAGCGATGCGAACAATATCCTTCACCACAACGATTTTCTGCCAAAGAAAGCTCTAACTTATTTGAAACCTGAATCGAAGGTATCAGCCTAAAAACTAACAAGGCTACGTCTAGCAAACAACCATCAAATTTTCTCCTTTTTTTTTTGTAAAAAGAAATATTTTAAAATCATAAAACAACATCAGTGGGTCTGTGTTGTAAAATATCAATGAATGTTAAAAGTAGTAAACCAGCTACCCACTAAAATATAACAAATAAACATTAAAACAAACACATAAATGGCATTTGATAATATCAAACACACGGAAGAAAAAGTACATACAGCAACCAGATCATAAATTTGGCAGAAAACTCCATAGCAATCAGACTTGTCTTTGGATTCTTTAGTCCGAACTGCAACAGGGGCTGCAGCTTGACTGAGAAATAGATGCAAAATTCGAAGTTATTACGTTGCCCAGCAATGGAATCTCAATGGAAAAAAAATAAAACAAAAACTTACTTTACAGAGCAAGTGATTTTAGTGTTTCGACGCTGAGAAAGAGGGCGAAGAGAACGACGAAAGTGAAGAGAGAAATGAGTGGATGAAAACTGGTGAAGGCGGTGAGTGCGGACAGACGGTGGCGATGGTGTGATAGAACTTTAGGGCACGAGAGAAAAATGGTGAGAACGAAGAAAATGATAGGAGGTGAGGGCACGAGATAATGGAGTGAACGAAGAAGAGGGACGGGAAAAAATTTTAGGGTTTAGGGGAAAGAAAGGGATTTGATTGATTATAAGAAGGAAAACTAAGAAAATCCAAATTTTTAATTTAGAAAAGGTTTCCTACGAAATGAAATTTCAGTAGAATATTCCCAATTACCTACGGAAGCATAATTCTGTAAAAAAATTAGCGATGAAATGTATTTTCATCAGTAATTTCTTTACAAAAATACTGCTTCCATAAATAACTTTTCTATGAAATTATATTTTTATAGATAATTTCTAACGGAACTGAGTTCAACTCACTGACGAATTTTTTATTTTCATCAGTAAATCACATTTATGTTTGATGGTAAAATTTTTCTTCAATTTTTACAACGAAAATCTTATTCTATCGCAATAAATATTTTTTTCTACTATTTTTTTGGGATACTTATCGATAGTATTTTAAAATTTTCTTTCAGTGATTGCTCTACCACACTTTTACACGAAGCATGATATTGTGGGGATGCGACCTTTGACTCTAATTAAGTAAATGCAGGGGGTAATAGGAAATAATTGCCTAGATTTTTTCTGTGGCAAAATGTACTTTTAAGTGTCTAAATTTTTTTAATATTATTAAGTTTCTAAAAGGAAAAAGTTGCTACATTCTCTTCAACGATTGTGTTATAAATTTATTTTGTGGTTGAATTTTTTTTGTTTTTGAAGCAAATGCCTCTATAGTTTTTTAAATCAGTACTAAAAGCCACTAATAATTATTGAAATAATTAAAAGTGCTCCTAAAACTGCTGAAAAATCTGGTAAAATACCTCTATTTAGCGCCATTTAATATCTATATCGGCATTTTAGCTTAAAAATGATTTTTATATTGAACTTTGATTGCAAAAAAAAAAAAAATACTCACTTTATTTTTCTTATTTTATCCATTAGTCTATAAACTCAATTTTGGTATTAGCCTCTTTCTCTTGCAACTATAGCATCAAATGCTGGTGGTTGACACCTAACTTCATAATTTATAGTAGCCAACAAAGAAAAAAATGGCAAATACACTGGACAAATTATGTATTAAGTCATACCTTTCTTATTTGACATTTTATTTTTATTTGACATATGCAAAAACTAATTAATTAGGTCCATGAAAACACTATAGGTTCTGACTAAAAAATTTGGACAGACTAAATAGCCATAGTAATTTTATGATTGAAATCTGTATTAGTTCTTTTGGAGGGGCCATATCAAAAAGAAGCTGCCCCATTGCTACACATATAAAACAGTGACAAATAAAAGAAGAAAAAAGCCCCGTGACACAACAGTCTGGGATCGGCAAAACCTGCCAATATAGAGTCACGGGCAACCCATACTGGACCCCATATCCTCAGTTCACGCCTTCACCTATATAAGCATGCCAACTCTCTGTACTTTCATTATCAAAACAATATTAAGAGTTTTAAGACATAATTAGTTGCAAAAATCGAAATGGAAAGTGTGCAAAAGAAGCAGTTTTTTTTTAATAGCTATGGTGATTATAACCATAGCAAGCAATGGGAATGCTCAAAGCATCTGCAATGTGCCAATTTCAGGGCTAATGGAATGCAAGCCAGCAGTGACTCCTCCTAACCCAACTGCACCAACCAGCAGCTGCTGCTCTGCCCTATCACATGCTGACATGCGTTGCCTTTGCTCTTATAAGAATTCTAGTGTTCTTCCTTCTCTTGGAATCGACCCTAATCTTGCCATGCAGCTGCCTGCCAAGTGCAAGCTGCCTCATCCTGCCAACTGCTAGGGATTCGCGAACCTTTTTCATGAACCAATAAGTTAAGGATTTAATGAAGTTTATGGACCAGATTTGAGTAAGAAATTCTCAAGAAAGAAAGCGAAGCAAAATGCCCTTGTTTTTCTTTCTTATGTTAGAATAAAATTATATCAGTTTGTTGTATTATTGTTTTAGAGAGTGATTTTTGTCGTATTATGATTGTATTTTTGTGCATATATAAAACTATCTTTAGAAAACTTTGTATTATTTTGTCTTGTTTAATATATATGGTATTATCCTGTGCTAACTATTTTATCTTGAAGCTGTAATAATTGCTATAGTTGGTTTAACTCCAGTTTTATCTATATTACAAATTAGAGTGTTGTTTCTTAGCATAAAGTGGTCTGCCACTCAATCACTATTGTCCTACTATTTTAGCATGTAATTATCTTTCAAGTAAAACGAATGGTTTTAACTTTAAATTTGTAAATTCCTTATTTCAGTAGTTCATAATATATTAAAACAAAACAAATTTACCATACCAATAATTAATAAATTTTATGCGACCTCTTAATTTATGGCTATAAATATATTTTCATCTACATGTCTGCATGCTTCCATATATTGAAAGTTGATCCCTTCATGGATCTGCCTAGCTTAATATCAGTTATGGGTATATTGTCAACCTACCGTTAACAATTTGTTAAACTGTTGCTTAACTTTGATTTCCTGTTCTTTTAACCATTGTTATTAAAATTGGACCGGATAAAGAACCAAAGAGATAAATGGCTCTTGGTTTGACCGGTTCAATAGGGTTCAACCAAGTTTTTTCTTTTTTTAAATGATATATTTTTTTTAATTTTCTATAAATATTATGAAAATAAAACTAAATAAACAAATAAAAAATAGATTAAAAATACATTTATCATCAAAATATTAATTATAAAGCAACATTTTCAAGTTATTCACTATTTATAATGAATATTTAAGATAAATATAGTAAAAAATTGCAAATCTTCGACAATATTCTTCAATTATAAATTATAATTTTTATTTTATTCATAATAAATTTATTAAAGTTGCCTAAATTTCAATTATTTTTTATTTATATTTATATTATATTTTTTACAACAAAGAAAATATTATATAGATATTTTTGACAAAAAAATGGTTTTTTTGGTTCAAATCGATTTTTTCTAGTTATACTTGATTTTATATGGTTTTGGTCCAATTTTCACCGGTTTATACAATTTTTGTCTGGTTCATGTCGGTTCCTTATGGTTTTTTGCCATTTCAATTTTTAGTCATAGAATCAACCAGACCAACTATAACACCCTATACCCGACCAGTTAAAAGATCCAGATACCGGATGTCACACTCGGGTTTAGATCTCTTTGAAAGGATCAATTCTAAGGTTTGTCTAAATTTAAAAAAAATTATTAATTTAACATATTATTTATTCTATCAAAATTTTGACAGGATCTCCCCTTATTAATGGCTATTTCCTGTGGAAAAAAAAATATAAAACATTTCTAAGATTATATAACTACTTTTAGAATCCCAATTCATTGTCACTTCAAATGCTATAGATTTTACTAAGCAATTAAATAAAATTTCGGCAACATAACAGCTTAAAATTCATGCTACCCAAACCTACAACAACTTAATTTACACTCCTAATATCATTCCTCCAACTCCAGAACTTCAATCAACAACACAACACTTCTATAATTTCATCTAATGTTTAAATAAATGCCCACTTATAACAAATTTTTTTTTATAATCCATTACATGGTTTATACATATATTATAAATTTATTCGTATACAAGTCACATTGACACAATTCATATAATTGGCCTCAACATAGAAACTTAGGTTTCCATAATTATAAATATATACTCATATACATTAGTATATAAATAAGAATTTCATTATCAGGATCCAATGTACTTATTACCACATGTATAATTATATGAATATAATTTGGTTCGGACTTGAGATATCAATTCTCAAGCTTCCTACATATCCCATTTAGGGAATCAGAACCACGTAGTTCTTCCATTCCAAAGTCCCATATAGTACTTTACTTGATATTGAATGGGAAGTTATTTGATATTATAATTAACACCATAATCATGTTTATTTTTATTGGTTTCATGAAAGCCTTAATAATTGATACCATCTTGCTTAATTTAGCTTGAATATTATGTTTAAAAATTAACTCTATTTCTTTTACAATTAAATAATTTCTATGCACTGAGGGGACCGTACAACACAGAGTACGATACCGTTACTTCAATCCATCATGCATATATAATCAGCATATCTCATGGTGAAATCATGGAACTATATACTCATGGGATCAGATTACTTTACGTAACCCTATATCCCTATCTCGTGGTGAATTCATGAAATTGAATATTCAGGGAACCAGATTACTGGGCGTAATCCTGCGTTTCTGGGACCAGATCACTTGTCGTGACCCTGCATCCCCATTCCATGCGTGTGTCAATAATTCATGGGACCAGATTACATGGCGTAACCCTGCGTTCAGGGAACCAGATCACTTGACGTGACCCTGCATCCCCATCGTAGTGAACTCATGAAACTGAATATGTATCAGATACTTATAATAATAATTGGTTTCGCAAACGTAAATGAACATGGTTATAAGCAAGTGACTTGAGCATATCAAGTAATTACTCAAGTATAAACATTCATATACATGATAATATCTTCATATAATCAAGTCCATATTCATATGCAGGAAATTGCACTAGGAAACATTCCTAATTATATATTACCATATGCTTATATAAATGTACATATTAGTTTGCTTAATAAACATCGCCCTCAGTAACTACTAGTGGAAATCCTTGAACAGGATATGCAGGACTGCATAACTGTCAAATTTTATGTGAGGCCTCAAAGTTGTATGTGTATACTGTATGAGAGAGGAGACTACCTAAGGTAATCAATCCTCGATAATAGTTCATTGTATGATTAACTGTATGATTTCACCGCGGTATTTTGGTCCCTATGGCTAGCCATTATATCCTAAATCCTGGATTACCCACTAGTTTACTAAGGGCAAAGGTCTTATCTGTATTTTAAATTTCTCCCAAGCATGTATAATCTCATTATCTTTGCATTTAATTAACTAAACTAAACCTTGTACATATATGTATTGTATCATGCCTTTAATGCATGTATAATATATTTCATGGTTATTCATATTAATTCCTAATCATATGTGTGCACCAATCATAACATAGGTCAAACAAATTAAGTACTCTATTAAAACATAATGTATTTAATTGATATTACCATATATCTAGTTAATTATTTTCTTCAGTACATTCTAAAGCTATATGTGGTTTAATCGTAAATTTTGTTCCGCCATTTCAAATTAATAATTAACATGGATCATTAAAACAAATCCAAAGTTGGTATACACAATAGGCACATAATCTTCACATTACAATTGAGAGAGATTAGAGGTTACATACCTTCAAGGGGTCTTAAGTTGAGACATATAAATGTTAGACCAATCTATGTTCAAGCATGCCTTCTCAAGACAAATTACACTACTTACCATTTCTACTATGCCTCACTATCCTTCAAATGCAAATTCTATGAACCCAACAGCCTACTCGATATCCCAATTCTAAATAAGGAACAACATTAGAATTTGTGATCAACCTATTCAAATCAAAGATCAAATTCTTTATGTTACTACTTCTAGGGTCAGAATTTAATCAAAACTTCAATGCATACAACCCTGAACAGTAAGACTAGACTTATTACAATTCATTCTCACACACATAAGCATATTTTAATTATTTACACAAGGTAGCAAATTCAATTCTTGCTACAATGCAACCAACAAGATCTAACATTATACTTAGCCATCACAAATCAATGTTTAAGAAACAATCGAAACAACTTTATGGTCAATAATGATACTACACGCAGTAACATACGAGAGCTAGTTGTTGTGGTTAAATTTTTGTATTTTTCCTTAACAGTATCTTAAGCCAAATTTCATAAATTATCCTTTATATTAATCAATTTAAGCAACTCCCATTGATCTCTTAATATTATAGCTTTAAAACTTGCATACAATCCTATTATAACAAATCTTATAGCCTTACATATTCAAATCCGTTTTGTTAGAGGCTTTAAAGCTCCTTTAATGTGTCTAAACTATATACATCTTCATAAACAAAAATTATGAACTTATTCAAATAAATTAATCGGAAGCAAATTTGGTAATCACATACCATTCAGTGTCGAATTTCTAAATTTTCCCATCATTATATCCATTTTGTGCTCACCGGATTGTCGCTGGAGCTTCGCCGGACCGGTGGCCGGAGCCTCATCGGTGCAAGACCGAAACCACCAGGAGTTGACTGACGTTGAGGGGAGTCCACCGGTGGTGGTCACGCGCCTGTTCACGCTGCTGATCCGTTTGCTACCGCCATGGAACCACCCACTTCTTTGTTCTTCGATCTGTCTATGGCTGACGATTGGAGGAGAGCGGTGGTTGTCGGAACAAGCACCTCCTTTCATGGAACTCGCCGGTGCTACTTGTCTCATCGGTGGATGTCGTATGTCAACGAAAAGAAGGGAGAGAGAGAGCCTTCGGTTATGAAAGGAAATCAAGGCTGATGGGTGAAATCTCGCGACACTATAGGAGAGGCGACGGTGGCATGGCTGGTCGGCGATCGGAGAAGATGGCAGCAAGCCCATCATCGGCGATCTGCATCACCGATCAGCGACGAGGCTCATGCCTTCCTCTCCTCTTCCCGATCTCCTTTCTTTCCTTTTTCTTCTTTTTTTTTCCAAAACCAATTTCTATGGCCATAACATAATACTTTTCTTCTTTTCTAAAAATCTCTAGGGTAATATTATTATTATTGTCATTATTATTTTAATTATTGATATAAATTTAGTTATAGTAATGTCTTTTACTTTGATTTCTCTTCATGGCTTGCTAAAATGGTTACTAAAATGGTTAATTTAAAACATACTTAATTCAAAAGCTAAAACAAATTTTGTTTCTTCCTCGATAAATTTATACCACTATTTACCTAAATTGAAACATTATTAATGAATTAAACAAATTTTATCGATTGACTCAAACTCGGGGCGTTACACCAACTTTCAGTTCGTGGCTAAATCAGTCCGACCATAGGTCCGATTTTAATAACATTGCTTTTAACTAAAATTGCTTTGAGTTTTCCAATAATGTTTAGTTGATCATTTGCACCCGTGGTGCGAAATTTTAATATTATGCCTACGAAATCCCTCAATTTGAATTTGAAAATCAAACTTCAAATTACCTCCATATAAAGTTCCTTGATACTAGTTGTAACTAGAATAAAAGATTTTTATCTTTCTTTGTAAATTGAATTAGAAATCATGTTAGAGTTTTGAAATACGTTAGGCATCCTTTTCTTAACTTGTTGACTTCTTGAAGCACAAACCTGCATTAACTCAATATGGAGGAGTAGTTATAACTTTTACTTGACCAAGCATCATGGCTTATGGTATATAAAACAATGAATCAATTGGTTGTATGCTCGTGATCAGATAAACCTTTCTGTAGAGAAATCAGAAAAGAAAATCTATACATACAAAATATGCACATTTTGTTAGTTATTATTGTTAATTTACAATTTATTAAAAGTACACATATGCATATATACAGCATAAACAACCACATGCAAAAGAAAGAAAATATCCTCCCGACTTATTGCTCCCATATAAAAGGCCGTGCGTCCCTTTCCTAGGTGGAATTAGCTCATGGGTTAACAAGGAACCCAATGAACATGTATGGTGCATGATAAAAAACCGACAGCATAACTTCTATTTATTAAAAGTCCACGCGAATAGATTTTGGCTATTGTGTATTTGAATAATCAAAATAAACTAAAATAATGCACCCATCGGGCATGAAAAGCCCTTGGTGATCAAACATCTAAATTTATTGGGATTTATTTAATACATAAAGGCCCACATCACAAGCAAGGTATTATGGTGCATGCCCCCTAGTAAAAGTATCTATGCCATTACATGGGCTTAAATCTGGTGATACAACTTTAGGGCTACCTAAGCATGTCCCTACCATTGGATCTAGCTCATCATGAGCATAACGACCGATCGGATCACCATTTGATATACTAAAAGGTATGAAGCTTGGGTTGGTGGTATTCCCTAATACTTTCCTATATTGAGTGAACATAGGGTTGTGCTTTAGGAATACACCAGGGCTAAAAAGAGGGATGCCTAACTTAATTCTAAGGTTCTAGCATGAATGCAATACAATTTCTAAAAAAGAGATAACACATATTAATCACTAAACTTATTTTTATGAAATTAACCAAATGTATTTTTATAGCAAAATCTCGCATTTCCTAGTGGAGTCACCACCGTGACGTGCACCGAACCCCATAGACATTCAATATACTCTCGAAAATCCACTTTAGGACTCAAGATTGAATGATATTCGTTAGACTTATGAAAGCCAATCACTTTATAATGAATAGGGATTTAACCAATATGCGATGCACTCGGACCTCCAAAAGGCATGAGACAGTGCACTGGAGTATCCCTATTCATATACTAATGAATAACTTATGAGGCATCTGCTGAGCATCACAAAATGTAATTTTAGGAGTCGGCATCCAATAAAACATTGAAAAAGTAATTTTTTAATACCTTCTGATATAGAAATCAGAAAGGGTCTAGATTTCACTCTTATTTATACCATTGGTTAATATTATAAATAAGTTTAATGATTAATATATTCCATCTCTTTTCTCACACAAGTTATTATATGTAAAAATAAAAGCGCATTCAAGCACAAAAGAAAAGCGGTAAAACATGCATAGAAAGCATTAAAGATCAAAAGAATAAATGTAAAGTAAATTCATACATTAATCGGGCAATTGATGTTAATTTTGTTTTGGACGTTTGTCCTCATATGTATATTTACAAAAGACAACATTTTGGACGTATTTTCGATAAAAAATGAGATAATTGATCCCTCACGATTTTAAAAAAAATCGTATTATTCGATTAATTTAAAGTAAAAATTATTTGGTAGGCTTTTAATTTATCATTCAAAAATCCATTTACTTATGACAAACAAAATATTAAAGGATAAAAATATAAATAAAACATACATAAATCAGGTTATTGATTGATTTGGAAACATCAGTTCCTTCATGCATATTTATAAACTTCTTTTGTGTGATTTTGGAATAAAATAGGCATTGACTTATTTTATGAGAAAAATCCAATTAATTAAGTAGAAAGTATTTTGGTCTTATTTTTCATAAAAGCGTGCAAAAACAAAATTTTTACTACACTATTACATATTTGTGAAAAATTAAATATAGGCTCCAAATGGTAATAAATCGCAAAATAAATCCTAAACTATCCCATCTTATCCTCCAACCCGACCCGGACGAGAGTTGTGCATAAAAAATAGGAAAAGGTAATTAGTCAATAATAATAATAATAATAATTAGAATAATAAAATTAACACAAATTAATAATAAAAATAATCATATTAATAACAAACAAATAATAATAATAACAACATCAATAATAATAATAATACAATTCAAGAGAGACCACTAAAAGATTAAAAGGAAGGGCTCGTGAGATGTAGGAGTGACGGGACAGAGGAAAGGTGACTGTGACTTTTAGCGATGGTATTTTTGGATTGTCACCAAAATTATCTGTCGTTAAAGGTTCATTTTCAGCAAATGATGAAATTAAGAATAGGAGACCTTTAGCGACATGATTCTGAGTGTCGCTAAATGATTTGGGAATATAACCCACACAGCAACCAAAGGACATTATTTTTTTATCAAAAATAATTTGCACAAAAAAAACTTAAATTACACATAATAAAAATACTAATTAAAATATATAACAAATAAATAAATTAAACTAATGTATCTGATAGATTAAACTACTAATAATTTAACACATAAACCAATTGGTTAACAAATAAAAAAAGGTAATTAACAAGTTAATACAATAACAAATAATTAGCAAAATTTATATAATGACATAATTAATATATTAAGAAAACATACTAAATTAATTCATAAAATTAACAAGTTAACCTATTAATTTATGAACAATTAAATTAACAAAATTGAAATTAAGATAACATATTTCACAAAATTAACAACATAAAAATAAATAATTAGCAAAACCCATAAAACAATAAAATTAATTCAACAAATCCTCACCAAATTATATGATAAAACAATTAATTTATTAACTAACCTAATTAATTAATTGACAAAATTAGTTAGTAGATATATAATTAATTAACAATTAATAAATAAATATGCGAAATGAACAATATTATTAAGGTAGATCTATTAAATTAACAAGAAATAAGCTAAGAAAATATTATTTACAAATTAATTAAAAAATAATTATTTAAAATTGTGGATTTTAGGACTTGAAATATTACATTTAGTTCGGTTTTGTCATGGGATGAGGATTTGGTGCTCTACGGATTTTTTTTTCTGATTTTTTAGAATTTTTAAGTTAAAATTTTGGTATTTTCCATTGATGAAGAAACTTAATAAGAGAAGACGAAGGAAGAAGAAGTGTAGGGAGAGTGGGTCACATGCCTAAGAGAGAAGACAAAAGGTGGGATCTCTTTTTTGCTTAATGGCTACTTAAAGCCATTAAGAAAACAAAAATAGGATAAGCTTAATTAAAGATTTTTTTTCCCGGGCAAATATCCCCTATTTTACGATTCATTTTACAAATTTTTGATTTGTTACGGGCTGTGACTTGACTTTGACTTTGTCCCCCTTTTCTTAGCCATCAGACCTCCAATTTAATGTGTTTTGCCATTTTTGTGCCTGAAGATGATGTTTTTTCAATTAAGTGTCTTCTAGACTTTTGTTCCCCCCATATCTTATCTTTCTAATCAATTAAAAATAACTTAATTTAGATTTATATTTTGAGATTTATAGCCAAAATACTGATGAATGCTCGTAGAAAATTTTTAGGGATAGAATTGGTGTTCTCACTTTAAAAAATCACTGGGAATAATAGATTCAGAGGTAGGTCATGGTATCTTCATGAAAGTTGCTACAAATTGAGTTTACTTTCTATTAAAATTAAATTCATCTTAAAAATGAGCTTTATAGAGGGAGTTATGCCCAAAATACTACAAACTAGTTTTATTGCAGGGACATTCAAATCATCTATGTTCGAGCCTAATTTTGAGAACCTTTAGGAATGAACCGAATATGGGTGTCTTCATCTAAGGTAAGGATAGATTGTACAATTTTGAAATAAGCAGATGACTTAAGTAGACATACTGTTGGCATTGATGGCATATTTTTACATATTTGGAGCAGTCAGCATCCATGGTCAGCAAAAGAACCCTTGTTGCATGATTTTCCTAGCCAATGCTAATCCACTTATATGTGCCCCACATACCCCTACATGAGTTTCTTTCATGAGTTTCTTTACTTTTCTTTCATCCAAATACCTTAATTGGATACCATCAACTTGTCTCTGGTATAGGATCTCATTTATATTGATGACTGGCCAGACAACTTTTTGAATTATCTTTTGATCCTTCTCTATTACTTTTTCTGCAATCTTGGAATTTTTTGGATAATTCTGGACATCATAGTACCAGGGCTTGCCATTGGATTCATCTAAACTCATGAGTTGTTCACTTTCGAAGCATGGTTTGGTTGAACTTGTGACTATTACTGGACTCATTACTATCCCTTCAGGATTATCCCATATAAATTGTAACATCCTAATCCATAAGACATACGAAACCACCTATATAGATATAAATCCTAAGATAATAAAATAAAAATTAATGTTTAAGGCCATAATTACATATAAGAATTCTTAGCCATTACAATACCCAAAAAATATAATTAAACTGAAACACCCTAATAAAAAAGCTTATAACATATATTATACTATATATTTAAGCCATATTATGTTACGTTATTAACCAAATTAAATCAGCAATAATCATATTAAATGGTCCAATTAATTAGACAACCTGTAAATTAATTAGGTGTTTCACACAACTTCAATTTCTTTACTCCCATATGTATAATGACTCTTCAAGCAACCTATTTATCACATTCATGCTAGATACAACTATCTTAGTCTGTTCATTGTCATGCATAGCCCTCAGCATTTCATCTAGCATATATATATATATATATATAAGTATTCTAGCTCCATATGCATGCACATACTTGCATTCTCATGGTGAGCTTATTATAACATTATCTTCCATATGACCTACATATATTGTATAGCCTTTTATACATATTAAACATATGAAAGGACTTATACAAAATTAACCAAAATATCCCTACATCAATTTCTATGAACCGATGTTGGCTTATCCTAATGCAGAGAATGTTTCTATACAAAAGCCTTGTCTATAGAACATACATGGATAAAATAACCCATGCTAAGCTATAAAGCTTAGTAGGGATACTAAAAATGAAAGACGACCACTCACATTGATTGTCAAAATCATTAAATCATACATAAATTGAAATCATTTAAAGTAACATATAAAAGATAAGTATATGTTAAAAATATAATGTTTTTAATCAGCAATGTAATCTTACATTCAATTTAGCATTCATAAAATTTTAAAACTTCACATAATGATCTGAACACATATATATTTATTTGCATAAATATAATACATGCATTAGAATACACAATTAAACATGATATTCCATATATCAAATGCTTTGTTATATTGAAATTGACTATGATGTATTTATACTATAACCTAGCCTGCTTACGTTCTAAAGGTGGATAACGGGAACGGTGGATACCCGAGGGTATCAAATGGACCCAAATGGGGTCAATTAGCAACCCAAACGTGTTGTTCATGATCCAATAGGATCAACTATACTTTATACCTAAACAGGTCAATGGTGGCTGCTACAATATCCCTATAGGCGCCTATCTATCTGTTGGATTTTAATGGTTACATGCATCACATACATGAGCGGAATTTTAAAAATTTTTAACCATTAGATCTGATCTTGCCATGAATACACAATATAACTATATGAGAATAAGAAAAATCACCTTTGATTTTTGTTGAACAGTTAATTTTACTTCGCACCGGGTTGTCGCAAACCATAGTATCCAAAATCGAACACCTCCAATGAGTAATCCACACTAGAGAGGGGTAAATTAAACCAACAAATTGGTGTTTAACTAGGGCTGGCCGAAATTTCCAAGAGCTAGCTTAGGAGTTGGCGCAAAAAGGGAGAGAGAATTAAGAGAAAAGACTTTTCTTTTGTTTTAATCACTTAACCCTAATTCTCATTAGTTGGCCTTTTATAGTTAGGTTTAAATTCCAACTCCTTAATGAGATTGGGCTCTTTAAAATTGCTGGAGAATTATTAATTGGGCCTGTGGAATTAATTATAATAATTTGGGCTTAATTAAATCCAAATTAAATCTTTTCATAAAAGACCATGCACAAAATCCACAAACTAGGCCCTTTGTGCATCTAATTGGATTTAAATACCCAAATGGATTCCAAATCCAACCAAATTAAATATGTGAGTTCCATAACACTTATGTAACATATATAAATTAATTTGGTCCAAGAAAAAGACCTCTAAGCCCTTCTGTATGGAGTTGGCGTGTGGCCCTCTTTTGGAGGGCTTTCGCCAACTTTTTTCATTCCTCTGGCCCTTAATAATTCATCCAATGGTCCTATTAATTATTATATCAGTCCTCTAACACTTATAGTAGTCTTCTAACACTTATAAGAAAATAATAATTAATCATGAAATACATTATTTCATTTAGGTCCAATTTATAGAATATTTCTCAAAAGTTCCGTAGACAATTTTATTTGATCATAATTAATTAAACTCTTTAATTAATTATTATCATATTCTCTTCTCTACCTTCATAATAATATCAAATATTATTATCCTTGTCATTTTACCATTTTACCCTTTTCTCTACATGTGTGTGACCTATTGGGTTCCTGTCCATGTTGGCAGTATAATATGTAATTGTGAGTTCTATTCAAAACTCACATGATTTAAACTCCTTTAAATCATTTTATCAATCTCTATTGATATTTTGATACATCATTATACAAGTCATGATTGGCCTCTAGCTAGGCATCATGATTACCCAAATGTCAGGAAAGTCATGTGGTTTGACTGTACCCTTCCATAGAAACAGTTACCGTGCAATTACTCCTTTCACCACTCTTATCTCAATTAGATTCTGAGTATGGATTTCTGTCAACTCATATAAATCTAATTATGTATGTTCTATTAATTTAACCATTGTTCCTAAAATGCCCTTCATGGATCTCCATCCATCTCGGCATATTACTCTGGCTAGAGATTCTCTGAACAAGGCAATTATACAATCATGTGAGATAACTTCCCTTGTTAAATCTGGGATGGTGAATCCTTTGTCAATCACTCAACTATCTTCAAGTAGGTCATGATATACCCAATCTCCTAACTATGTTCACTCCCAGTTGGAAGTAATCAGTTATGGAGTCAAAGTATATCACTTGCTACTTAAGATAACTTTGGTGATCTCAAGTCTAAGGATACTTGCACAACCGCTATGAAGAGATTCCTCACTAACATAGATTTAATATCCATATGAAGATTCTCTTTGCAGGTCTCCAATGAACTTGTTCCTCTAACAAGCATCCACATGTTAGCTTTGATTATCATCCATAATCACAGTTATGAGAACCACTGCTTGAACCATTCAAGAAGCATAACATGTGCTAGTCTATCCGAATTAACAATGTCCTATCTTGTTAATTCTATGACTAGGGATATTTAGATATTAACACATTTGCATGTGATAGACACCTCACATCATGAACACCTTCATGATTGCCTTTGCACTGTGTTTATAATATCTAGGACTTTATTTATTAATTTAAGATTTACAAACTCATGTATTCAAACATAGCATTAATAAATGAATGATGCCTTTTATTAAGAATATAAATTTCATACATATGAAAAACATCCCTATTACATGGGCTCTAGGGCATACTCTCTAACAATCTCCCACTTGCACTAGAGCCAATCACTCATATGTCTCAGACCCATGCTATTTATATGGTGATCATGCTTTATCTGGGAAAGTGCTTTAGTGAGGGGATCCGCCACATTGTCATCTGTGGGAACCCTTTCTATTTTCACATCATTTCTAACTACTATTTCCCTTATGAGATGGTAGCGTCTGAGAACATGTTTGGATTGCTGATAAGATCGTGGTTCCTTTGCTTGCACAATGGCTCCATTGTTGTCACAATATAAAGGAATCAGATCAATAATGCTAGGCACCACTCCTAGTTTGGTTATGAAATTTTTGATCCAGACTGCTTCTTTGGCTGCTTTTAAAGCAGCAATGTACTCAGCTTCCATCGTGGAATCAACAGTTGTTTCTTGTTTGGAACTTTTCCAACTAACTGCTCCTCCTCCCATTATGAACACATAACCAGATTGTGATTTGCAATCATCTTTGTCAGATTGGAAGCTGGCATCTGTATACCCATTTACTTTCAAACTGCCCTCTCCATATACCAAGAATATATCCTTAGTCCTTCTCAAGTACTTAAGAATATTCTTGACAGCTGCCCAATGTTCCTCTCCAAAATTGGATTGGAATCTGCTTGTGACACTCAAAGCAAATGCTACATCTGGACGTGTACATAACATAGCATACATGATAGAACCAATTGCAGATGCATATGGTATTCTGTTCATGCTCTCTCTATCCTCTAGTGTTTGCGGACACATAGACTTAGAAAGGTGTTTCCCATGCACCATGGGTATAAACCCTTTCTTAGAGAGATCCATATTGAACCTCTTCAATACTTTATCTATATATGTACTCTGAGAAAGACCTAGCAACCTATTGGATCTATCTCTATAGATCCTTATTCCCAGAATATAGGATGCTTCTCCAAGGTCTTTCATGGAAAATTGCTTGGATAACCATATTTTAACAGATTGGAGAAGAGAAATGTCATTTCCCATGATCAATATGTCATCTACATATAGAACTAGGAAGACAATTGCACTCCCACTGACCCTTTTATACACACAAGGTTCATCTTCATTCTGTGAGAAACCAAACTCTTTAATTGTCTCATCGAATCGTATGTTCCAGCTCCTAGAGGCTTGCTTCAATCCATAAATGGATCTTTGAAGCTTGCATACCTTTTCGCCATTTCCTGATGTGAATCCTTCTGGTTGTGTCATATACACATCCTCAGAAAGATTTCCATTAAGGAAAGCTGTCTTTACATCCATTTGCCAAATCTCATAATCATAATGAGCTGCAATGGCTAAAAGTATTCTTATAGACTTAGCATCGCTACAGGAGAAAAAGTTTCATCATAGTCAATACCTTCTTTTTGACGATAACCTTTTGCTACTAAGCGAGCTTTATAGGTAACTATATTACCTTCCATGTCAGTCTTCTTTTTGAAGACCCATTTCCACCCTATGGGTTTTATCCCTTCAGGTGGTTGAGTTAAAGTCCATAATTTATTCTCATACATGGAGTCCATTTCGGACTTCATAGCCTTAAGCCATAAATCACGTTCTGAACTGTTCAAAACTTCTTGATAGCTTGTAGGCTCATTGTCCTCTACTACAGTTATGCCTCTATCCGAATCAACGTGAAATCCATATCTCACAGGGATAGAACGCATCCTAGTAGATCTTCTAGGATTTTGTGTATAATCAGGTTCAACTGTAATCTCATCATTATGAAATTCAGTTTCGGGTTCAATCAGTTGATCATCTTCTATTTATGGGTCTTGAACTTCACCAAGCTCAAATTTACTCCCACTGTCCTCTCGTAGGAGAATTTCTCTTTCCAAGAAGACAGCATGCCTTGAAACAAACACCTTTTGTTCTAAGGGATGATAGAAATAATATCCAAACGTTTCTTTTGGATATCCCACAAATAAACATTTGTCAGACTTAACATCCAGTTTGTCTGACATTGTCCTCTTCACATAAGCAGGACAGCCCCATACTTTCATATGAGAAAGCGTGGGTTTCTTGTTATTCCACATCTCATATGGAGTAACATCAATCGATTTACTAGGAACTCTATTTAACACATAAACAGCAGTTTCTAGTGCATATCCCCAAAAAGACTTAGGCAAGTCCGCTCGCTCATCATTGATCGAACCATATCTAATAGTGTTCGATTTCTCCTTTCAGATACACCATTGTGTTATGGTGTATATGGAGGAGTCCATTGAGATAAAATCCCATTATCTCTAAGATAATCCTGAAACTCTTGACTTAAGTATTCTCCACCTCGATCTGATCTAAGTGTTTTAATACTTTTGCCAAGTTGTTTCTCTACTTCATTTCTGAACTCTTTAAACTTTTCAAATGCTTCAGACTTATATTTCATTAGATAGATGTATCCAAACCTGGAATAATCATCTATGAAAGAAATGAAGTAGGAGTAACCTCCTCTGGCATGTGTAGTCATTGGACCACATACATCTGAATGTATTAAGTCCAAAACCATTTTAGCTCGTTCTTCTTTACCAATAAAGGGAGCTTTTGTCATTTTTCCATATAAACAAGATTCACATGTATCAAATGATTCATAATCAAATGATCCCAAATCACATGACTTGTGTAACTTGGTCATGCGTTTTTCATTTATATGGCCTAAACGAAAATGCCATAAGTATGAGGTATTCAGATTATCATGTTTCATTCTCTTGGTATTCACATTATGTACTTCTTTAATTAAATCAAGAACAAATATACCATTCTCAATGATAGCTTTTGCATAAAACATATTGTTCTTAAAAATGTAACAACATTTGTCCTTCAAAGAAATATCATAATCGTTCATCAAACAACTAAAATAAATAATACTTTTGGATAAGGCTGGAACATAATAACAATTATTTAATTCCAGTACTAATCCACTAGGAAGAGGCAAATAGTAAGTCCCCACAACTGTTGTAGAGATGTTCTGTCCAGTAGCTGACTGCAAACATATCTCTGCCTTTCCAACTCTTCTAAAGCTTCTAAGCCCCTGTAGATCATTACATAAATGAGATCCACATCCGGTATCTAATACCCAAGATTGTTTTGAAGCAATAGAATAAGTATTAATTTCAATCATATGAATACTTGAAGTAGAAGCATCAGCTTGCTTCTTCTCCTTGAGAGAATCTAGATAGGCCTTGCAGTTACGCTTCCAATGACCATCCTTTCCACAATGGAAGCAAGTTCCTTTGGGATTCTCTTTCTTGGCAACCTTCTTCTTGGAGATCCCACCATTCTTTGGCTGCACCTTGGTTATCTTCTTCTTCTTCTTCTGCTTCTTGCCTTTAGCAGAAGTGACAACCATGACACTTTTTGGATCCTTTTTAAATGATCCATCAGCTGTCTTGAGCATGTTGATTAACTCAGGAATGGATACTTGGATCTTGTTCATGTTGAAGTTAAGCATGAAAGGTGCATAACTTGGAGCCAACGAGTACAAGATTAAATCTATGTATAGATCATTATCCATAACATAGTCAAGTCTACTCAAATGCTCAATATACCCATACATCTTCAATGCATGAGTAGCAGCTGAAGTGCCTTCCACCATTTTGCAACTAAATAGAGCTCGAGCAATCTCATATTACTCAGTTCTAGCCTGAGAAGAATAAAGCTCCTCTAGATGCAAAATGATGGTTCTAGCATCCATCATTTCATGTTGCTTCTGAAGCTCCGAGGACATAGCACCCAGCATCAGACATGCTGCTGCTTCACTATCCTCCATGTATTTTCGATAAATGCCTTTGATCTCATCAATGGCATCATCTGATGGAAGTAGTGGTGGATCTTTATCCAAGACATAATGGATCTTTTCAGCTCTGAGAACAATTCTCACTTGCCTGATCCAGTCAGAATAGTTGTTGCCAACCAGTTTGTTATCCAAGATTGATCGTATATTAATGTTTGATGTGCTCATGATGATGACCTAGATGTGAAAAAGAAAAGATATGAGAGTATGTTCATATATATGTATGCATTAATAAGGTCTTTAATTAATCCATTTACTCCCACTATTTTATTGCAAATTAATAGCCCTCACTATATAATCCGAGAAAACCCGATGGTTTTCTTAGTGAGCCAATATCCAATCCTTGATATGTAATTTGACCTTGACTGTGGTCAACAAGCCAAATTCCATACCCTTGAAAGGTCGGTATCCATATACCAATTGTGTCTCTACACAACTATTGGATCATTAGGTTATCAACTCTTGATGCATGCATATCATATATGCATTCCCTAATCTTGCCTCTAGAACCATTAGCCTTGACTGTGGTCAACAAACTAATGGGCTAGCTAAGATGACCCATTTAATTAGATTTGAACATATTCGATATAATGTGAGCTTGACTGTGGTCAACAACCCACACTATAAAGAACTCTGGTTCTCCTCAAATTAATGGAAGGCTTATATACCTTAGTATTTGTTTGAGGATTTTAGTTAATTAAGTCTCATCATACATGGTTGGCATACATTGGTATGCATCCTATATCTATCACATAAATATAAGCATACAAATGTGGTATAGTTATGGACTTCACTACATTGATTTCCCCGAGCCAAGAGGGAAATCAAAAGGTCACACCTAGGTAGTATGCATGATTCAAACAAGAAAAATAATTACATTATCTTCAAGCTTGTTGGATCTCCATCCGGCCCATCTTGCTCCTTGAAATTGGTCTCCATCTCTATTTCTAATTCTAATCTAAGTAATCTAATTACATATTACACTTTGAAATGAAATACAAACCAAAAACAAGTAGCCGGGACATGAAAGTCCTCATTGGGCCAAAACATGCATAATGCTCAATCACATTGGGCTTTGTCCATAACTATCCATCATGCCAATCATTCACCCTTATATGCCTTTCTAATGCATAAAGAAATGGATTACTAACTTTGTTTCAACCTTTCAAACTAAATTTTGAGTTATTTTAATGATGTGATCAAAATAGGAAACTTTTTCCATTTTGGAAACTTTCATTTTAGGAAACCTTTTTGCATGAATGTGTTCTTGCTTTAATAATCAATCAAATTGATTATTAATTAATTATAAATTGATTATTTAATTAATTAATCATATTAAATAATTAAAAGAATCAATTTTGGGCTTAAAACAAGTGTAGGCCGAAACCCACAGAAGAAAAACCCTAAGTGTGTTCACACACAAACTAGTTTTGTATCATTTGGACCATTTGGGCCTTTTGGAATGAGCCAAGCCCACTCCAGCCCTTAAAACCCATTAATAAACTTAAATAATGTTTATAATAGTTAATTTAAATAAGCTCCTTGGGCCCACCAAGTCATTCACTAATTTAAACCAAGTCCGTAAACATAATTAAGCCCATTAAGTGGTTTTAATAAATTAAAATTAATCAAATTAATTTAAGGCCCAATTTAATTAATCCAATTAATTAAAAACACTTTAATATATCATATATATCAAATTTAGAAGATTAAAAGTCGTTCTAACCATGAACACATCAAGAACACACGTAGAACACCAATTTATTGAACTTTTCGACAAAACTAGTTTTCATGCAAAACTTGTTCGATTTTAATTCCGTTCGATCCTACGGCTTAATATCACATAGTAAACACATAAAATATCATCTAAATTATTTTTAAATGGATCCATAAGAAATTAAATTAGAAAAGCTCCTACATTACCTAGGGTTTCACGCCAAACCCTAATGAGTTTCACGCCAAACCCTAATCTTAATCATTCAAAAATTTCGTTTTTGTTTCCACCAAATTTATTTGATCACACATACAACAAGAAATCAATATTTCTCATTCATGAACAATCAAATCTAATATTTTAAAGTTCATGAAATAAATAACTCAAAACAAAACAAAACTTATTCCGCAGAAAAATATAGAATTGTATATCCATGGCAAAACCGTGGCTCTGATACCATGTTGGATTTTAACGGTTACATGCATCACATACATGAGCGAAATTTTAAAATTTTTTAACCATTAGATCTGATCTTGCCATGAATACACAATATAACTATATGAGAATAAGAAAAATTACCTTTGATTTTTGTTGAACAGTTGATTTTACTTCGCACCGGGTTGTCGCAAACCACAGTGTCCAAAATCGAACACCTCCAATGAGTAATCCACATTAGAGAGGGGTAAATTGAACCAACAAATTGGTGTTTAACTAGGGCTGGCCGAAATTCCCAAGAGCTAGCTTAGGAGTTGGCGTAAAAAGGGAGAGAGAATTAAGAGAAAAGACTTTTCTTTTGTTTTAATCACTTAACCCTAATTCTCATTAGTTGGCCTTTTATATTAGGTTAAAATTCCAATTCCTTAATGAGATTGGGATCTTTAAAATTGCTGGAGAATTATTAATTGGGCCTCTGGAATTAATTATAATAATTTGGGCTTAATTAAATCCAAATTAAATCTTTTCATAAAATACCATGCACAAAATCCACAAACTAGGCCCTTTGTGCATCTAATTGGATTTAAATACCCAAATGGATTCCAAATCCAACCAAATTAAATATGTGAGTTCCATAACACTTATTTAACATATATAAATTAATTTGGTCCAAGAAAAAGCCCTCTAAGCCCTTTTGTATGGAGTTGGCGTGTGGCCCTCTTCTAGAGGGCTTTCGCCAACTTTCTTCATTCCTCTGGCCCTTAATAATTCCTCCAATGGTCCTATTAATTATTATATCAGTCCTATTGATATTTAAACTCACATGATTTAAACTCCTTTAAATCATTTTATCAATCTCTATTGATATTTTGATACATCATTATACAAGTCATGATTGGCCTCTAGCTAGGCATCATGACTGCCCAAATATCAGGAAAGTCAAGTGGTTTGACTGTACCCTTCCATAGAAACAGTTACCATGCAATTACTCCTTTCACCACTCTTATCTCAATTAGATTCTGAGTATGGATTTCTGTCAACTCATATAAATCTAATTATGTATGTTCTATTAATTTAACCATTGTTCCTAAAATGCCCTTCATGGATCTCCATCCATCTCGGCATATTACTCTGGCCAGAGATTCTCTGAACAAGGCAATTATACAACCATGTGAGATACCCTTGTTAAATCTGGATGGTGAATCCTTTGTCAATCACTCAACTATCTTCAAGTAGGTCATGATATACCCAATCTCCTAACTATGTTCACTCCCAGTTGGAAGTAATCAGTTATGGAGTTAAAGTATACCACTTGCTACTTAAGATAACTTTGGTGATCTCAAGTCTAAGGATACTTGCATAACCGCTATGAAGAGATTCCTCTCTGACATAGATTTAATATCCATATGAAGATTCTCTTTGCAGGTCTCCAATGAACTTGTTCCTCTAACAAGCATCCACATGTTAGCTTTGATTATCATCCATAATCATAGTTATGAGAACCACTGCTTGAACCATTCAAGAAGCATAACATGTGCTAGTCTGTCCGAATTAACAATGTCCTATCTTGTTAATTCTATGACTAGGGATATTTAGATATTAACACATTTGCATGCGATAGACACCTCACATCATGAACACCTTCATGATTTTCTTTGCACTGTGTTTATAATATCTAGGACTTCATTTATTAATTTAAGATTTACAAACTCATGTATTCAAACATAGCATTAATAAATGAATGATGCCTTTTATTAAGAATATAAATTTCATACATATGAAAAACATCCCTATTACATGGGCTCTAGGGCATACTCTCTAACACTATCCACAATTAAACTCTAATTGCAGGCAATACTCTATTTAAATCTCTTTTCATATATCATGCTTGCATTTAACTAATCAATTTGCACATGTATAACCATAGGATAGATATATTATTGCTATGGCATAATTATTTATACAAGGTTCATATAGTGATTCACATACTTTTTAATCATGATATCATTAGATATCATATTTTGGCATGATCATACTATGACAATCACGTAAAGTATCATATATGTTCAAATGCTCATCATAAAACATGCCTTGTTATTAGAACTTTACATTATAGCACATCATATGTATGTGATCATGTAATAAGATTCATAATCCCTAGTATATATAAACACATGTATTCATATAGGCATAAAACAATTCAAGTATTGATAATTGAGCATATATCATCATAATATTTACTTTATCATATTATCCTTAAGGCATTACACTTGAACATGGTCATACTATTGTATTTCTTATTTCATAGCATAAGTGCATGTTAAAATACACATTTATTCTTCATGGAAGTACATAAATGTAAATAACTTTTCATATAACAAGCAAGTATATAAGTTCAATCACATATGCATATTTGATATCATTATCAATAATCTTTGCTTATATACATATATGAATATGTATATATATGTGTGTGTGTTAGTGTAAGCCCTAGCCCCAATACATTGTAATAAAACACTTTAGTTAATAAATGAGGCATTTGTTTTATCTATTGTATTCCTATGCATATCAATTGATAGAACTATACAAGAATGTTGTTTCAGTTTGAGTTATCATGTGTGAGGCACATGGTTGTAAGACCTTGAAACAATAGAGACTTCATTCTAAATATCCCTAGTCAGTCATTGTTATGGGAATAACAATGAATTAAGACTAGTATGCTCTCTCTGATAAGTTGAGTTCTGTCTTACAGATTATAAGGACTAGAGTGTCAATCAGATATCATAGATATATGTTTATGAGAACACTACATGGTACAAGTTATAAGTGTTTCTCATGTGCAAGTTTTGCATCGGAGTTCTTAGAACTAAAATCTCTATAAAACTCTTTATGAATTAGTGTGTACTTTGACATACACCTAATGTGCTCGTAACAGAGTGACAAGTATGGGTATGCTTGGGTCTATATTGATTCATGTTAAGGAGCATGAGAGAAGTGAAGGGATTACCCCTCTCTATAAGAGAGAAAATATCATCGGCACTTGATCAGTGAACTGAGAAGTGTATGGCCATACCGAGATGAAATAATAAGTAATCATTATTTATTTAAGAGTTCAGTGTCACTGGAATATGAAGAAATGAATTAATATATATAAGGATGACTAGTTCTATGCCTTATATTAATTCTGATATTTATGGGTAAGGGACTATGTAAAATTGCATTAGGTCACTAAATGCCATTTGCATTTTCATTTAATTTGGAATGCTATAATATCTTGCTAGAGAATATAAATAGCCTTTGAATTAATTCATTAATTCATTGCCAATATTAAATGGACCTATAGGATCGCACACAAAACATTGGCCTTAAAATATTTAAATAAAGTATTGAGCATTAATTTGGGCTTTTAATTAAAGTCAAATTAATGTATGTAATGGGTATTAAAATTGCTATTGGACCTTGGTCCATGAGAGAGAGAAATTTAGCCCACAAAGTTTAATTTCAATTAATTCATTATCTTGTATTAATTTAATTAATTGAGTATTAAAGCCTAAAAGAATTTTAATCAAATTAAATCACTTAAATATGAGATGGAGTGACCGAAATTCCAAGATAAAAATCAAGGGAATTTTGGCACATGTATATTACTTATATTAAGTGATATTATTTGATTAAATGTCTTACATTTATTTCAAATTAATTCAAAAGAGTTTGAATCAATGTATATTACTTATTTTTAAGGAAGTGATTAAGAAATAATTCACTACCTAAATGGATGAGAATCTCGACATTATCACTTAAGAAAATAATTGATAGATATTGAATAAGAAGAAATAAAAAACCCTAAGGCGTGAACTTGTTCTCTCTCTCACAAAATTTTCTTGGCTGAATTCACAAGGAGAAAAGGATTGTTCCTTATTCTCTTGTGTTCTTGGGCAGTAATAGCAACCTAAAAGAAGTGCAATATCAAATGTTGTAGCTTTAATCCTTTGCCATTACACAATACTTAAATAGAGAGCCAGCAATCTCGATTTTAAGTCGTCATTGTAATTGTGTGTGTGAAGATCTAAGGCAAATATATTCTTCTTGATTGCTGGTCATCATCAAAATCAAATCTTGAAGTGCATCTAAAGTTGTAAGTTTTAAAACCCTAAAATTGCATGTTTTCGATTCTAGTTTATGGATTGAGTGGCTTGTATGATCGATTTTATTATTTTTTCGCTGCATGATCATCATATAAATTCCATGTCATATTCCATCAGTGGTATCGAAGCCTAAACATGCTTATTTTAGTGCTTTAGTTGCATGAAATAATTATTCAAAAATCATTATTATAAAAACATGCAATGCTGAAATTTTCTGCTTTGAGTTTTTTGCATTGTTTTGGTGTAAAAATGATTTTAAATGATTAGATAGGTATTATAATTAATATGACATGTTAATATACTGTACTAAGATATTCTTAGAGCTGTTAATGGTCGGATTTAATTATTAATACGTGATGGTACATGTTAATCTTGAAACTAGGTGCTAGTTGGCATATTAAGTGTTTGTTTAACAACTAGTTTTCAAAATTAAATGTAAAAATGATTTTGGCATGTTTGTAAGTGATTTTTAAAGATTAAATATCAGGTCTAGACATATTTTAAATTTGGTTTTAATTTTGGTCCATGACAATTTAATTGATTAATTTTAAAATCACTTAAAACTATGACTAGTTTGTGTTTGTTACATGTTTAATCAACATTGTTTGTTTTGTTTTGATTAAGATGATAAAAACACATTTAGATCATATTGGTACAGAATATTACATCAATATTTATGACCTTATTTAATTTATTAAATGACTCATAAAATTGTTTTAAGTATTTGTGCATTTTTGTGGCATTATATGAGCACTAAACAACTAGTTTCATTGTTGTTTGTTTGTTTGGTATAAATGCCATGTATGATATATATGTTCTTCATGATTTTATGTTTTAATTCATGTTGGTACATATTATATGTATTTTTAATGTTTATGGGCTGTATGGCATAAAATTAAAAATGGCAAAATTGGAAATTATACTAGAGTTGATTTATGGCACAAATCTAACTAGTTTGTATTTTAGGCTTTTAAGAGAACTTATTCAATAAGAGGATTTAGTCCATTGGGCTTTGGCCGAGGCCCATCATGGGATCTTCTCTTAAAGGTTCAAGTACACAATTTCCATTAATGGGCTTGGCTAAATTAATTAAAATTGGATTTTGTTTGATCCATGAATGTTAAGTATATTTATTTGCTTGTTTGGTGTGATAAAGGGATATACATGGTGCATTCATAGGTCCTGGGATTTTGTAATTAAATATGGCGTGCGAGCCATTATGTTTTATTGTAAAAGTTTCATTTATTTCTTAGAATAGAATTTATTTGAAGATTTTGTAAATCAAGAAGAAGCCCATCGGAGTGGAGAAGCCCAACTCGAAGATTCTTATGTAATAGTATAGAATCTTAGTTGTAGGTTTTTGGGTCCAAGTTTGTCACGCTTTACTTTATGAAATTATATATATATATATATATATATATATATATATATATATATATATATATATATATATATATATATATATATATATATATATATATATATATATATATATATATATATATATATATATATATATATGCATGCTATGAATGGATGACAAAGCATATGCCATGTAAGCTGTAATAAAATGAATCCCTAAAATAGTAAGTCACAAAGTTGCCTCCCTAATTCAAAACATGTCAAGGCATCGATCATCGGTCACGTAGACTAGGAGTCCTAGATGTGCCTAATTATCTTTGTGAGGCATGGGTTGTGAATGGAGATTGGACTTAACATGGAAAGGGATGCCCGGACCTAGGCAACTAATAAATGGGTTTATGCTATAACATCTTAAGATGTTAGCCCATTTGATTCAAGAGTCATGTACGAGACATGATTGAAGTTTTCCTACCTAAGTAACTTAACTTATTAGGTGTACAAGCTCAGCTTGACTAATAAGTTGTTGTGAAAAGTGGATCTTGGCCCACATTAAATCACTAACATGAATTATTTATAGGGATATTAATTCGGTTTGTGGGATTATAAATAAGACCTCATTTAATCTTGCAAAATTTTATTGTAGATTGAAAATGGCATTTTCAAACAACAATTTCTCGTTGAGATCGGTCCTTGAAAAGGACAAACTAAATGGCACCAACTTCATAGACTGGTCTCGAAACTTAAAAATAGTTCTTAAGCAAGAGAAAAAGTCGTATGTTTTGGATGCACCCTTGCCTAAAGAACCTGGTAGGAGCGCCTCTGCGGTTCAAAAGGAAACTTTTGAGACCAAGAAGAGCGACTCCAATGATGTGACCTGTTTGATGCTGACCACTATGGTGCTTGACTTGTAAAAGCAATTCATGGACCAAGAGGCTTATGCAATCATGGTGTACCTCAAGGAGATGTTCCAAGAGCAAGCTCATCACGAGAGGTTCGTGACAATAAAGGCCTTAATTTCTTATAAGATGGCTATGGGTACTCCTGTTAGTATCCATGTACTGAAGATGAAATGGTATCTTAATACTCTTGAGAAGCTTGAGGTATAAGTGCCAAAGGAATTGGCCACTAACTTGATCTTAGGTTCATTGACTGATGATAATGATTCATTTATTATGAATTATAACATGCATGCAATGAACAAGACAGTCACTGAGCTTCATGGGATGCTTAAGAATGCTGAAGAAAACATTCGAAAGACCAATCCCATACGGATGGTTCAAGTAGGCATTAAGAAGGGACCCGCTAAGGGAAAGGGAAAGGGAAAGGCAAAACCCAAGAATGACCTGGCTCGATTCAAGTCAAATGGGAGTGCACCTCAAGCCCAATCCAAACTCAAGGTGCAAAAGCTCAAAGAGAGTAAGAGCACTTGCTTCCACTATAACAAAATAGGACATTGAAGGAAGAATTACGATCTCTTCAAGGAAGAATAAAAGAAGAATGGAGCCAAGGCGTCCAGTTTTGGTATTTTTGTTATTGAAATTAACCTTTCTATTTCTACCACTTAGGTATTGGATACCGGTTGTGGTTCTCTCAAATGTGCAGGGGCTAAGAAATATGCGGTTACTTGGGAAGAATGAAGTGGACCTCCATGTGGGAAATGGAGCACGAGTTGCTACCATGGAGATAGGTGACTATCAACTCACTTTACCTTCCAGACTTTATTTAGTTTTGAAAAATTGTTATTATGTGCCTGCTATGAGCAGAAACATTATTTCATTTCATGTTTTGATTTGGATGAATTAGATTTTGTTATTAAAAATGGCAATGTTCATATTCATCGCCAAGGCATTTCATATGGCAATGCTATGTTGGAAAATGGCCTTTATATGCTTAATCTACAAAACAAAGAGTCCATATACAACATTAATACAAAGAGGGTTAAATCAAACGAATTGAACCCTACTTACTTCTGGCATTGTCATTTAGGACATGCAAACGAAAAATGCATTTCAAGACTCCATAAATCTGGAGTGCTTAGGTCATTCGACTTAGAGTCTTATGACACATGCGAGCCATGTTTGCATGGAAAAATGATAAAGAGTCCTTTTAACAAGAAAGGTGAGAGGATTAATGACTTGTTAGAACTAATACATACCGATGTATGTGGACCATTAAGTATACAAGCAAGAGGTGGTTTTAGCTACTTCGTAACGTTCACAGATGACTTTAGTAGATATGGCTACGTCTATCTAATGAAGTACAAGTCTGAAACTTTTGAGAAATTCAAAGAGTTTAAGAACGAAGTAGAAAACTAACTTGGCAAAAGTATAAAAGCCATTCGATCAGATCGAGGTGGCGAATACTTAAGCCAAGAGTTTGACAGTCATCTAAAGGAGTGTGGTATTACTTCACAGCTGACTCCTCTCAGAATGCCACAATGGAATGGTGTGTCTGAAAGGAGAAATCTAACTCTGTTGGACATGGTTCGATCAATGATGAATCAAGCAAATCTTCCTATCTCTTTTTGGGGTTATGCATTAGAAACTGCTATGTTTCTATTAAACCGTACTCCAACTAAAGCAGTTGAGAAGACACCATATGAAGTATGGACTGGGAAAGAACCCAATATGTCGTTTCTTAGGATTTGGGGCTGTGAAGCACATGTTAAGAAATTAACATCTGACAAACTAGAGTCCAAATCCATTGTCTTCTTTTTTGTGGGTTATCCCAAAGAAATAAAGGGATACTACTTTTACTCACAAGTCGAGAACAAAGTATTTGTTACTCGCAAGGCTGTTTTCTTAGAAAAGGAATTCCTTCTCAAGAAAGACAGTGGAAGTAAAGTAGAACTTGGAGAAATTCAAGCACTGCAAACTCCTATAGAGGATGAGTTAGAAATGGGATCAAGTTCACAACCAATTATGGAACAAGAACCCATTACACAAGAACATAAAAGGTCTGGTAGGGTACGTCAGGAGATTGAGAGATATGGATTTCTAATCATTAGCAGTGACACTATTGAGTTAGTAGATCATGAGGATCCTACTACCTACCGAAAAGCTATTGAGAGCCTAGACTTAAAAAATTGGCTTGAAGCCATGAAATTTGAGATGCAATCAATATACGATAACCAGGTTTGGACCTTGATTGATCCACCGAAAGGTGCTAAGGTAATTGAATGCAAGTGGCTATTTAAACTCAAAGCTGATAAGACCTACAAAGGTAGACTAGTAGCAAAAGGTTTTCGACAAACTTATGGTATAGACTATGATGAAACCTTTTTGCCTGTAGTCATGCTCAAATCCATTAGGATCTTGCTTTCTATAGCTGCATATCATGATTATGAGATATGGCAAATGGATGTCAAAACTGCTTTTCTCAACGAAAATTTACTTGAGGATGTGTATATGATACAGCCTGAAGGTTTTGTCAATCCCAAGCATCCTAAGAAGGTTTGCAAGCTTCAAAAATCCATTTATGGATTAAAGTAAGCATCTTGAAGTTGGAATCTTTGTTTTGATGAGGTAGTTAAAGAATTTGACTTCATTAAGAATGAAGATGAGCCTTGTGTGTACAAGAAGGTTAGTGGGAGCATAGTAGTATTTATGATCCTATATGTGGACGACATCCTTCTCATTGGGAATGAAATTCCAACATTGCATAAGGTTAAGCAATGGTTGGGAAAATGTTTCTCAATGAAAGACTTAGGTAAAGCCGAGACAATACTTGGTATTCGGATCTATAGAGATAGATCGATTCGGCTTTTAGGACTAAGTCAAGAAACGTACATAGATAAAGTACTAAAGCATTTTAGTATGGGAGACTCAAAGAAAGGGTACATACCTTTGGCTTTGGGAGTTCCTTTAACTAAAGAATAGTGCCCTAAAACCAAAGAAGAAAGGGACAATATGAGTAGAATCCCATATGCATCTGCTATTGGATTTATCATGTACGCTATGTTATGTACTAGGTTAGATGTTGCTCATGCATTGAGTATAACCAGTAGGTTTCAGCAAGACCCTGGTGAGAAGCACTGGTCTGCTGTAAAGGGAATTCTAAAGTACCTGCGAAGGACTAAGGATCACTTCTTGGTGTATGGTGGTCAAAAAGAGCTCATCATACAAGGTTATGCCGATGTTGCATTTCAAACTAGCACTCAGGACTCAAGATCGCAATCTAGATTTGTTTTTGTTTTGAACGGTGGTGCTGTCAGCTGGAGAAGCTTGAAGCAAGAGACCGTTGCCGACTCAACTACAGAATCTGAGTATATTGTAGCAAGTGAGGCTGCAAAAGAGGCTGTTTGGATTAGAAATTTCATTTCTGGATTAGGAGTGGTCCCAAGCATCCTAGATCCATTAGAATTTTTTTGTGACAACAACGGGAGCATCGCACAGGCCAAGGAGCCCCGATCATACTAGAAATCCAAACACATACTCAGGAGGTATTACCTGATCAGAGAGATCATTGATTGTGGGGCCGTCAAGGTTAGCAAGATAGCAAGTGAAGAGAATGTAGCAGATCCTTTGACGAAACAGTTGCGTCTAAATCTACAGGAAGCTCATTTGAGAGCATTCGGTTTTAGGGCTATGCCTAATTAGGACTAGTGCTAGTGGGAGATTGTTAGTGTAAGCCCTAACCCTAATACATTATAATAAAACACTTTAGTTAATGAATGAGGCATTTGTTTTATCTATTGTATTCCTGTGCATATCAATTGATAGAACTATCCAATAATGTTATTTCAGTTTGAGTTATCATGTGTGAGGCACATGGTTGTAAGACCTTGAAACAATAGAGACTTCATTCTAAATATCCTTAGTCAGTCATTGTTATAGAAATAACAATGAATTAATACTAGTGTACTCTCTCTGATAAGTTGAGTTCTGTCTTACGGATCATAAGGACTAGAGTGTCAATCAAGATCATAGATAAATGTTTAGAACATGGGATTTGGATTCGATCCGTTCATGAGAACACTACATGGTACAAGTCATAAGTGTTTCTCATGTGCAAGTTTTGCATCGGAGTTCTTAGACCTAAAATCTCTATAAAACTCTTTATGAATTAGTGTGTACTTTGACATACACCTAACGTGCTCGTAATAGAGTGACAAGTATGGGTATGCTTGGGTATATATTGATTCATATTAGAGAGCATGAAAGAAGTGAAGGGATTACCCCTCTCTATAAGAAAATATCATCGGCCACTTGATCAGTGAACTGAGAAGTGTATGGCCATACCGAGAAAAAATAATGAGTAATCATTATTTATCTAAGAGTTCAGTGTCATTGGAATATCAAGAAAGGAATTAATATATATATATATATATATATATATATATATATATATATATATATATATATATATATATATATATATATATATATATATATATAAGGATGACTAGTTCCATGCCTTATATTAATTCTGATATTTATTGGTAAGGGACTATGCAAAATTGCATTAGGTCACTAAATGCCATTTGCATTTTCATTTAATTTGGAATGTTATAATATCTTGCTAGAGAATATATATAGCCTTTGAATTAATTCATTAATTCATTTCCAATATTAATTCATTGGACTTAAAATATTTAAATAAAGTATTGGGCATTAATTTGAGCTTTTAATTAAAGTCAAATTAATGTATGTAATAGGTATTAAAATTGCTATTAGACCTTGGTCCATGAGAGAGAGAAATTTAGCCCATAAGGTTTAATTTCTATTAATTAATTATCTTGTATTAATTTAATTAATTGAGTATTAAAGCCTAAAAGAATTTTAATCAAATTAAATCACTTAAATATGAGATGGAGTGACCGAAATTCCAAGATAAAAATCAAGGGATTTTCGGCACATGTATATTACTTAAATTAAGTGATATTATTTGATTAAATGTCTTACATTTATTTCAAATTAATTCAAAAGAGTTTAAATTAATGTATATTACTTATTTTTAAGGAAGTGATTAAGAATGAATTTACTACCTAAATGGATGAGAATCTTGGCATTATCACTTAAGAAAATAAGTGATAGATATTGAATAAGAAGAAATAAAAAACCCTAAGGCATGAACTTGTTCTCTCTCTCACAAAATTTTCTTCGCTGAATTCACAAGGAGAAAAGGATTGTTCCTTGTTCTCTTGTGTTCTTGGGCAGTAATAGCAACCTAAAAGAAGTGCAAGATCAAATCTTGTAGCTTCAATCCTTTGCCATTACACAATACTTAAATAGAGAGCTAACAATCTCGATTTTAAGCCGTCATTGTAATTATGTGCGTGAACATAGAGAGTAGTGGCGTAAAGGCTGTTCCTTTGGCATTGGTGGTGAAGATCCAAGGAAAATATATCCTTCTTGATTGTTGGTCATCATCAAAATCAAATCTTGAAGTGCATCTAAAGTTGTATGTTTTAAAACCCTAAAATTGCATGTTTTTTATTCTAGTTTATGGATTGAGTGGCTTGTACGATCGATTTTATTATTTTTCTGCTGCATGATCATCATATAAATGGCATGTCATATTCCATCAATATGGACCTTTATCATTAATCATATCACATACTATATCCAATTCAATGTTTTTTCATATAGACATATATTTAGCATAACCATATTTAAACTATAATAAAAGGTATGTTAAGATTTTGACTACAATACTCTGCACAGGGGCAACATACATGATCTAACTTGTGTGCCATTTTTGATTTGAAAATTATTATTTTAAGATCGAGTGATCTTCTACAAATTTATTCCCCTATATGTCCAGTTTCTAAAACATCAAATTTAACCTTAATATCACATCTATAATTCAAGATACTCAAGAAAAAGCATAGGTGGTTCATAAAATCAAAAATAATTTTTTTTCTTTGTTACCACTTATAAAATTCATAGAACAAAATAGGGAAGGAAGTAGACTAGTTTTCCTTTAATAAAGTTCTGGTCCTAGGTATCTAATTTATCCAAAATTTTACAGCATAGTATTTTGACTCTTATACCAAGATTTATACCCGAAATACCACAATCTATTCCTTAACATTGCAATAAGTTCTTATGAATTTCAAGCCAACATTAGACATTCATACAAATAGAATTAGGCAATGCTTCCTCATATAAAATGTTCATTTATAAGTCTATTTTGCATAGAATTTGACCTCATGTCATTTTTACTATTATACCAGAGATTACACAATATTTTTCACAAACTGATCCAGAATCGAAATCAGCAGTCCACTACAATTACAAGTGAAATTGTGAACAACATATAGACACATTTAGCCATAAGTTTCTTCTTCAAAATTAATGGTATATTACTTATGTAAAGTATAAACTTAAAATTATCTCAAATCAAGCTTCCTAACTCTATTTATGCTGAAATTGTAGCAACTAATTCTAGATATTTACATGCTTCTTTTTATCAAATCTTCTATGAATTTAGGCTCAAATTGTTTGTTCAACCTATCATACAACAAATCATTTTTCTTCTCCTTTTAATCACATACATACATAAGAATCCTAAGAATCCCATACCTTGGACAAAATTCCGCTTTTAGCTTTAATCTTATACCTTCCCTTTTCCTTTGCTCTTTCCTTCATCTTCTTCTCTTTTAACAACAATTCATCCATTTAACATAGACTTCCAGCATTTAACTCAATCCACCATCAACCAAATAAGAAGAAGATGAAGAACAAGAGATGAATTATCAAATTAATAAGCTTACCTTAATGTTTAACACTAGTTATCATTGATTAATTCCATATGAAAGGATTTTTCTTCAAGGATTTCTTAGAGAGATTAACAATTAATATACTTAAAGAGAAGAAAGAAATTTTTGTAACTTCTAAAGGAAATGTCTTCCTTTTCATCATCTCTCTCTTCTTAATTTAGCTTATATATAGTGACATATAAAATGAAACACCCTATTCTAATGCCTTTATCATTTATCATATTATACCTTTCAATCCTATTATAGTAGGTTATTAACCCAATGTAATATACATTTATCATATCAAATAGTTTATTTAATTAGATATCCTGTGCATCACTTAGGTGTTTCCCACAACTTTGGTCTCTTAAATACATATGCATAATGGCTTATCTTGCAACATACTCATCATTTTCATGTTGTCATGCATGACATTCAACAATTCATCTAGCATATATATATGACTAAGCATTCTAGCTCCTATATGCATGCATACTTTAGCATTCTTTCAATAAACTTATTACATCACTTACTTCATACATATAAACATGTGGAAGAACTTGTACAAAATTAACCAAATATAACCCTACATCAACTTCTAGGACTTTGGTGTTGGCCTATCCTGATGTAGAGATTGTTCCTGAGCAAAAGTTTTGACAATAGAACCTATACGGATCAAATAACCTGTGCTAAGCTATATAGCTTAGTGGGGATACTAAACATGAAAGAAAACCACTCACAGTGGTCGTCAGAAATATTTAATATATAATAATATAAAATAATAACATTTACACATTAGGAATAAGTATAAAACAAAGCACCATATCTTAAACAACAATGTAACCCTTCACTTAATTCAACATACTTGAATCTAAACAATTCATAAAAGATCTATACATAATGTAAATAAATATCAATACATGCATTAGAAACCACAGTTAAACATGATAATCCATATATCAGATGCACAAATGATACTGTGAAACATTAATACTTTAATTTAGCATGCTTAAGTTCTAAAGGTGGATAACAGGATTGGTGGATACCCGAGGGTATCAACACGGTGGATATCCAAAGATATCAAAACTATGGACCCAAACAGGGATAACTGTACGGTGGACTAGTCAAAGACCAAACGAGGTCAACAAACAATCCAAATGGGGCTGTGCATGATTTAGTAGGATCAACTATACTTTAGACCTAAAAAGGTCAATGGTGGCAGCTGCAATATCCCTATAGATGTATATCTATTCACAATTGAACTCTAATTGCAAGTGATACTTTATTTAATTCTTTTTTCATATATCATGCTTGCAATTGATTAAATCAATTTACACACGTATAACTAAAGTACAAATATATTATTACTATAGCATAACTATGCATACAAAGTTCATATAATGTTTCACATAGTTTTTGATCACTTTATCAGTAGGCATCATATTTAGCTTGATCATACCATGTCAATTAGGTAATATATCATACCTGTTCAAGTGTTTAACATGAGTCATGCCTTATTTTTAGAACTTTCCAATACAACACAACTTAAGTATGTGATCATGTAAAAAGATCCAAAATCCCTAGTTTATATAAATACATGTAACCAATTTGCCATTTAACATTTCAATATTTTGACAATTGAGCATATATAACCATAATAGATACTTTAACATGTTATTCATAAGACATTACATGTGAACATGGTCATACTATTGTATTTCTTATTTTAAAGTATAGGCATATATTAAAATATACACTTACTCATCATAGGATTACATACATAAAATTTATCTTGCATGTAACAATCATGTATAAAAGTTTAGTCACACACATACACACACACACACACACACACACACACACACACACACAAACTAGATATCTTTATCAATAATCTTTATCTATATACATGTAAGAACATATATATATATATATATATATATATATATATATATATAACCCTTTATTAATAGTCATATCGCATGCCATATCCAATTCATTGCGTATTTACATAGATACAAATTTAACTCAACTATATAAAAGGCATAATGTAACATACATTAAAATTCTACACAGGGCAGCATTCTAGACCCAACTTGTGAGCCACTTATGATTTTAAAAACGTCATTTTTAGTCTAAATGATCTTCTATAATTTTATTACCCTATGTGTTTTGTTTCCAAATCATCAAAATTCACCTTAATATCTTGTCTATAGCTCGAGATATTTGAGAAAAACTATAAGCTATTCATAAAACCAAAATAGTGTTTGTTACCACTTATAAAGATTTTTAGAATAAAATGAAGAAGGAATTAGACCAAAATTTCTCATAAAGTTTATACTTCCATGGCTCTAGTTTTACCAAAATTTTACTTTGTATCATTTTAACAACTCTACCAAGAGTTATTCCCAATTTACTAAGGTCTGTTCCCTAATAGACATCCAGTCCCTATGAATTTCAAGTCAACATTTGACATGTTTGCATACATTTTTAATTCATACTGCCTTCATAAAAAATATGTATTTAGGAGTATATATTGCATAGGAATTAAACTCATGTCATTATGATATTGTACACACAAATATCTCAAATTTACCACAAACTATTCCAAAAACGGAATTAACAGTTCACCTAACATTCAATAAATCATAAAAATTATTTAGAGGTAGAATTAAGGCTAGGTTACTTCTACAATCTTGTAGGTATATATCTTTTATAACTTTATAAATTTTAATGGTTACAATTAAAGATTTATATTTTAAATTATGCTAAAATTTCAGTCACTAGGTCAGTGGATTCACATTACCTCTTCATGCACACTTCTTAGGTTGTATTCTCTTTTTAATTACTCAAAATTCAAGTCAATCACCACATGTTTCCACCAAACACATCCACAAGCATTTAGGAAGACCCTAATTCCATACCTTTGGCCGAAATTCCCTTTTCCTTCAATCTTTTGCCACACCTTTTCCTTTGATCTTTCCACTATCCTCTTCTCCTTAATCAACAATTTCATCCATTAACTCAAACTTCCAACATTTGATCAATCAACCACTTAACAAAAATCAAGAAGGAGATGAAGAAGAAAAAGATGAATTATCTAATTAAGATAATTACCTTATTATTTTACTCTAATGGTCTTGATTAATCACCACATGCAAGGATTTCTTCAAGAACACTTAGATAGGCTTTAAGAGATCAAAGAAAATGAAGAAGAGAGAAAACCAAATTATGGAATTCTCCTTGAAAATCCAGCCTCTCTACTCAAAAATAGCTTATATATAGTGACATGTAAAGTTCTCTTTTTATTCCTTCCAAATTTTGCATGTCACATAATAACCACACACCTTTTGCATGCTTAACATTGACCCCTCCATTTAATCCTTCTCTTAAATCAATCTCTCCATTTATTACTTCTTTTAAATTAACCTCTCAATTTATTCTTCTATTCACAATTAACCCTTAAGATGCCATATTTACAAATTTAACCCACATTACTACTTTATACTTCAATTATACCCTTAAATAATATTAAACTATAATATTAAATTTTATTTTTAGGCAATTACTACAATATAACAAATTTATCACTTGTCCCCATGCCTTATGTGTAATTCACATTTTAGATTAATCTTAATCAAATAAATTCCTACTCAAATCATGCAATTTCAATTAGGGTCATGTTAGGGGCCTTACATAAAATTCTCATTTTAATCCTTCAACTTTTTGCATATTCCACATATATCTCTCACCTTTTTGCATGCTATACATTGACCTTTCCATTTATTCCTTTCCTTAAATCAACCTCTCAAATCATTCTTTTATTCACATTTGACCCTTAAAATGCCATATTTATAAATTAACCCCTAAATTAATACTTCATGCTTCAATTACACCCTTGAACATTATTAAACCAAAATAATAATTTAATTTCTTTCATGCAATTATTATAATAAAATAATTTATTACTTGTCCGACACATTATATGAAATTCATATTTTTAAATTAATCTCAATTAATTATAACCCTATTAAAAATATACATTTCTAACTAGGGTCATGTTAGGGGCCTCACAATTTTCTCCCCCTTAAAGAATCTTGTTCTCGAAATTCATACATTTTTCAAATAATTAAGGATATTACTCTCTCATGGTTGCCTCCGGTTCCCAAGTTACTTCTTGTACCCCATGATGTTGCCAGAGCACTTTGACCGGAGAGATTTACTTATTCCTTAATTGTCTGATTTCTCTAGCTAGAATTCTTTCGGTACCTCATCATACGTGAAATTTGATTGTACCTGAATATCTGGTACTTGTAACACATGTGATTCATTCCGAACTATATTTTTTGAGCATAGACATATGGAATACATCATGAAGCTTGGCTAATTCCATAGAAAGAGCCAATCCATAAGCCACTGGTCCAACTCTTTGAAGAATTTCATACGGCCCAATGAATCTCAAATTGAGTTTCTTCTTTTTCTCGAATCTAAGTATCTTTCTCTAGGGAGATACTTTCAAAACACCCTATTGCCTACTTGATACTCGATATCCTTTCTTTTCAAGTCAGCATAGGATTTTTGTCTATCACTAGCTTCTTTCAACCTCTGTTTGATAATCTGCAGTTTTTCCTCTATATCTTTAACAAGGTCAGGATCGATCATTCTGCATTCAGTTAACTCGATCCAACAGACTGGAGTTTTACACTTCCTACCATACAAAGCCTCATATGGTGCCATTTAAATACTCTTCAAATAACTGTTATTATAGGCAAAATTCCATTAAAGCCACATATTTGTCCCAACTTCTTGAAAACTCCAAAGCACATCCCCTTATCATATCTTCTAGAACCTGAATAACCCTTTCAGATTGTCCATCCGTTTGAGGATGAAAAGATGTACTATACTTGAGCTATGTTCCCAAATCCTACTATAGACTTTGCCAAAATCTTGATATAAACCTTAGATCTCGATCACAAATTATGGATATCGGTATACCATGTAACCGTACAATCTCATTCACATATAATTCTGTAAGCTTATCTATAGAATAATCTGTTCGAACTGGTATAAAAGTGAGCTACTTTTGTTAACTTATCCACTATTCCCCAAATAACATCATATTTTCTTTGAGTAAAAGGCAAACCGGTCACAAAATCCATGGTGATATCTTCCCACTTCCACTGTGGAATCGAAATGGGGTTTAAAAGACCCGAAGAGAATTGATGTTCTGCCTTCACTTGCTGGCATGTTAAACATTTAGAGACATACTCAACAACATCCCTCTTTATGCTAGGCCATCAATAAAACTATTTCAATTCTTTATACATCTTGTTCCCACATTGATGCATAGTAAATACAGTATTATGCAATTCATGTAATAGTATTCTTTTTCACTTCTTTATCATTAGGAACACATAACTTGTCATGGTAATATACACCTCCATCTTCTTTCATTGTGAACTTTGATTGATCACCTTTATCAATTGCTTTCAAAATCCTACTGTAACTTTTCATCATCTTTCTGAGCATCTAACACTATTTGCCTAATCTTGGGTCTAACTTTAAGCTGCATTAATAATGCACCATCTAATGCAAAATTTTCATTTGCACTACTTTTAACATCAATGCTGCCATTGTCTTACGACTTAAACATCAGCAACCACATTTGCTTTTCCTGAATGATAATTAACTATGCAGTCATAATCTTTGAATAACTCTAACCACCTTCGTTGCCTCAAATTAAGCTCCTTTTGGGTAAGCAAGTATTTGAGGCTTTTATGATCGGTATAGATTCTATATTTTTCCCTATACAAGTAGTGCCGCCAAATCTTTAAAGAAAAAACCACAGTTGCTAATTCTAGATCATGAGTTGGGTAGTTTTGTTCATGCAGTTCCAACTGTCTCGATGCATATGATACTACCTTACCATCTTGCATTAATACATAATCCAAGCCAACTTTTAAGGCATCATTGTACATTGCATGCTCTTTCTCTGATACTGGTTGATTTAACATTAGAGCTTCAGTCAATAATTTCTTTAACTGATCAAAACTTGCTTTGGCAAGGATCAGAACACTCAAACTTAATGTTTTTCCTTAACAGTTTAGTGAGTGGTTGTAGCAATAACTGAAAAACCCTTCACAAATCAACAGTAATAACCTGCCAACCCAAAAAAATTCTAACTTCATTCACATTCTTGGGTGGTTTCCAAGTTATAATAGCTTAAATTTTATTTGGATCCACCCTAACACCCTCAACCAATACAACATGACTAAGAAAGGAAACTTCTTTAAGCCAAAAGTAACATTTACTTAACTTGGCATACAATTGATTTTTCTTTCAAGGTTTGCAACACAAATCTCAAGTGTTTAGCTGATGAAATATGACATGGCATTTATATGATGATCATGTAGCGAAAAAATAATAAAATTTGATCATACATGCCAAATAATTCCATAACAAGAATCGAAACATGCAATTTTAGGGTTTTAAAACTTACAACTTTAGATGCACTTCAAGATTTGATTTGATGATGACCAGGAACTAAGAAGGATATTTCAGCCTTAGATCTTCACCACCAATGCCAAAGGAACAGCCTTTATGCCACTCCTCTCTATGTTCACACACACAATTGCAAGCAAAGCTTAAAAACTGAGATTGCTAGCTCTCTAATTAAGTATTGTGTAATGGCAATGGATTGAAGCTACAAGATTTAATCTTTGCACTTCTTTTAGGTGCTATTGCTGCCCAAGAATACAAGAGAATGAGGAAGAATCCTTTCTCCTTGTGAAAGTTGGCCAAAGAAAATTTTGTGAGAGAGAGAACAAGTTCACGCCACACACTTAGGGTTTTTTCTTTTTTTTTTCATTCAATATATATCACTTAATTTTGTAAGTGATAATTCTTAAATCCACTACCTCAAGATAGTTAATTTAGCCTTAATCACTTCCTTATAATAAGTAATATATATTGATTCAAACTCCTTTGAATTTAAAATTCAAATTAATTTGAAATAAAACATAAGACATCTTAATCTAATAAATCACTTAATTAAAGAATTATACATGTGCGAAATTCCCTTGAGTTTTATCTTGGAATTTCGGTCACACCATCCCTTATTCAAGTGATTTAATTTGATTAAAATTCCTTTAGGCTTTAATACTCAATTAATTAAATTAATACAAGATAATTAACTAATTAAAATTAAACCTTGTGGGCTGAATTTCTCTCTCTCATGGACTAAGGTGCAATAGCAATTTTAATACCCATTACACACATTAATTTGACTTTAATTAAAAGCCCAAATTAATGCCCAATTCTTTATTTAAATATTTTAAGTTCAATGCTTTGTGTGTAATCCTATAGGTCCATTTAATGTTGGTAATGAATTAATGAATTAATTCAAAGGCTATATATATTCTCTAGCAAGATATTATAGCATTCCAAATTAAATGAAAATGCATATGGCATTTAGTGACCTAATGCAATTTTGTATAGTCCCTTATCCATAAATATCAGAATTAATATAAGGCATGAAACTAGTCATCCTTATATATATTAATTCCTTTCTTGATATTCCAGTGACACTGAACTCTCAGATAAATAATGATTACTCATTATTTCATCTCGGTATGGCCATACACTTCTCAGTTCACTGATCAAGTGGCCGATGATATTTTCTCTCTTATTGAGAGGGGTAATCCCTTCACTTCTCTCATGCGCTCTAACATGAATCAATGCATACCCAAGCATACCCATACTTGTCACTCTGTTATGAGCACGTTAGGTGTATGTCAAAGTACACACTAATTCATAAAGAGTTTCATAGAGATTTTAGGTCTAAGAACTCCGATACAAAACTTGTATATGAGAAACACTTATGACTTGTACCATGTAGTGTTCTCATGAACGGATCGAATCCAAATACCATGTTCTTTAACATGTATCTATGATCTCTGATTGACACTCTTGTCCTTATGATCCGTAAGATAGAAGTCAACTTATTAGAGAGAGCATACTAGTCTTAATTCATTGTTATTCCCATAACAATGACTGACTAGGGATATTTAGAATGAAGTCTCTATTGTTTTAAGGTCTTACAACCATGTGCCTCACACATGATAATTTAAATCGAAACATCATTCTCGAATAGTTCTATCAATTGATGCACAGAATACAATAGATAAAACAAATGCCTCATTTTATTAACTAAAGTGTTTTATTACAATGTATTGGGGCTAGGGCTTACGCTAAAATTAGCATGCTCAGCTTCATTTTTAGAGTAAACCATTATATCATCAATGAACAAAACAACAAATTGATCCAAGTAGGATCTGAATACCCTATTCATGAGATCAATGAATGCAGCAGGTGCATTTGTCAACCCAAATGGCATAACTAAGAATTCATAATGCCCATAATGAGTTTTGAATATAGTTTTGGGAGCATCCCCATCTTTAACTCTGAGCTGGTAATAACCTGATCGCAAATCTATTTTTGAGAATACACCAACACCTGTCAACTGATCAAACAAATCCTCAATACAGGCAAAGGATATTTATTCTTTACTGTTGCTTTGTTCAACTGCCTATAATCGATACACATCCTCATTGATCCATCTTTCTTCTTAACGAATAAAACTGGTGCACCCCAAGGTGACACACTAGGCCTGATGAAACCTTTGTCTAACAATTCTTGTATTTGAACTTTTAGCTCTTTTAATTCAGATGGAGCTATTATATACGGTGCCCTAGAGATTAGAGCTGTACTAGGTAGAAGATCAATTGACAACTCAACATCTCTTATCGGAGGAATACTAGACAAATCCTCAGGAAACACTTTTGGAAATTCATTCACAATAGGTATATCTTAAAGCTTCACTATATCTCTTTTTGAGTAAAGGAATAAAGCTAGAAAGGCTTCACATCCTTTTCTAAGATAGCTTTTGGCTTGCATTGTCGATATAACATTAGTAATTGGCTTAGAACAACTGCCTTCAACTATCACTTCCTTTCCTTCATCATCTATGAGAGTTACTATTTTCATTTCACTATCCACCATTGCATGATATTTAGATAACCAATCCATTGTCAGAATTACATAAACTTCATGAAAAGGAAACACAATCAAATCTACTGAAAACTTTTTCCCTTGAACTACTATAGTGCAGTCTTTACATTATTGACAATTACACTATATCCCAATTGACTAGTCACACATATATCAAAATCTAACTATTGTATTTTAGACATATCTCTACCTAAATCCCTAAAACAAATATAAGAATGAGTAGAGCCAGGATCAATAAGTGCATGTATGTCACAACTATATAGAGAAAAAGTACCAACTATAAATTCTGGAGCATTCTGTTCCTCCTGAGCTTTCATTGCATAAGCCCAACTAGAAACCATCTGAGCAGAAGGTCTATCAACTATTTCTGACATATTTTAGGAATGGGATCTATGATGATTTAATCCACCTCTTCCTCTGCTTCTACCTCTACCAGATAGGGGTGCATTAGAAGCTCTCCTGCTACCCTATCGCTTAAAACCTTGGTCCCGTTTCAAAGGATAATTAGCCATAAAATGGTTAATACTGCCACATCTAAAGCATTCTCCAGCAAATTTTCTACAGTTACCCCAATGATACCTAGAACAATGTGGACATTCAGGTGCTTGACCGCTACTCTATTTTCCTGATGCTTCCTTCTCAAATTTAAACTTGGTAAAGGATTGTTGTTTCTTTCCTTGATTAGCAGAACTAAAAATAGACTCTGTGGCCTGACCTCGCTGAACTCCTCTAAATCTCTTCCCAGAGGAAGACCCTTATCTAGAACCACCTCTTTTGTGCTTCCTTTCTCTTTTAGCTATCTTTTACTTCTCAACTTTTATGGCGGTTAAAACCAGTTGATTAAAATCCACCACATTCAAATATGTAAATCAAAACAATTTTTCTTTGATTCGATCATTTAGCCCATCTTCAAAATGTCTACTTTTAAAAACTCCTATCAACATCTCCTTAGGAACATATTTTCACAAACGACTAAATTCATTTTCATACTCAGCCACGAATAAAGTTTTTTTTTATCTCAAATTCAAAAATTGCTTCAATTTCTCTTCCTTGTACGCCTCAATAACATATTTCTTTTTGAACTCTACTTCAAAGAATTCCCAGGTAAGTGGGTCAGGTAGCTGAGGTTGTCTTAATACCAGCTTTCACCAATCATAAGCCATACCTTGAAGTAAGGATATAGCACAAGATACCTTATAATTAGCAGGATAATTAATTTCATCAAATATTATGTCTAGCTTTTCCAACCAGAACTCAGCTTCTTCAGATTTTTCTAAATTAGTGCCCATAGATAATGTACCCCATGCTTCTTAATTTTAGATATTGGAGCTTTGGGCATAGTTATTCTTTGTAGAATCTGGGCCATATCTTGAAAAATTTTTAACAAGGCTTCTCCAGGAATAGCAGCAAAAATTTCATTTTGAAGAGATGATGAAGTCACTAGGTTAGAAGGATTCGATCTAACCGGAAAGTTACTTTTAGTCGATTCTTCTATAGCATCTCTGGAAGAATTCTCCATCTTTAATCTATATAAAAAAACAAATAGGAACTTCCGCATTAGGCCAACATGACACTATCTCATGTTATAGAATCCTACACTCATATTGCCCAGAAAAGATTAAACCAGCGCGTGCTCTGATACCAAAATGAAACACCCTAATAAAAAAGCTTATAACATATATTATACTATATATTTAAGCCATATTATGTTAGGTTATTAATCAAATTAAATCAACAATAATCATATTAAATGGTCAAATTAATTAAACAACCCATAAATTAATTAAGTGTTTCACACAACTTCCATTTCTTTACTCTCATATGTATAATGACTCTTCAAGTAACCCACTTATCACATTAATGCTAGATACAACTATCTTAGTTTGTTCATTGTCATGTATAGCCCTCAACATTTCATCTGGCATATATATATATATATATAAATAAGGTTCTAGCTCCATATGCATGCACATACTTGCATTCTCATGGTGAGCTTATCATAACATTATCTTCCATATAACCTACATATATTATATAGCCTTTTATACATATTAAACATATGAAAGGACTTATACAAAATAATCCAAAATATCCTTACATTAATTTCTATGAACTGGTGTTGGCCTATCTTGGTGCAGAGAACATTCCTGTACAAAAGCCTTGTCTATATAACCTATAAGAATAAAATAACCCGTGCTAAGCTATAAAGCTTAGTGGGGATACTAAAAATGAAAGATGACTACTCACAGTGATTGTCAGAATCATTAAATCATACATAAATTGAAATCATTTCAAGTAACATATAAAAGATAAATATATGTTAAAAATATAATGTTTTTAATCAGCAATGTAATCTTACATTCAATTTAGCATCCATAAATTTTCAAAACTTCACATAATGATCTGAACATATATATATATATATATATTTATTTATTTATTTATTTGCATAAATATAATACATGCATTAGAATGCACAGTTAAACATGATATTACATTTATCAAATGCCTTGTTATACTGAAATTGACTATGATATATTTATACTGTAACCTAGCCTACTTAAGTTCTAAAGGTGGATAACAGGAATAGTGGATACCTGAGGGTATTAAATTAGTGGATATCTAAGGCTATCAGAATTATAGACCCAAACAGGGTTGATTGTATGGTGGACAGGTCAAATGGACCCAAACGGGGTTAACTAGCAACCCAAACGGGCTGCTTATGATCCAATAAGATCAACTATACTTTACACCTAAACAAGTCAACGATAGCAGCTATAATATCTCTATAGGTGCCTATCTATCCATAATTGAACTCTAATTGCAGGCAATAGTCTATTTAAATCTCTTTTGATTGCCTATTAGTTTATAGCTTTCATATTCTATGAACTATGAAGTTATATATATTATGAATATTGTTAGCTTTCTTAAGTAATATTAAAAGATTGACTTCTACTTTATGTTTGACATTGTAATTATGTATGATGTTGTTTGAGTTTTTATTTGTAGGAGAAGCACGTTCTTTGGAAGTCAAAACCATTTTGTAAAAGGGAAAGTCAGAGTACTAAGAGATCTTAGTTTTTGAGGTATGGGCTCATCTTCGTGGACTTGGCAATTTTCATGGGTAATGTTTATATATAAATGTTTTTATCTTCCATGCACGTATAAAAGATGAAGCAACCCTCTGATTCTTTCAATTCTCTCTCTTTTTCTAATACAACATAATAATTAAATTTAGATTTAAATCTTTCAATTTTTATGTTATGCATTTTCCATTTCAGAGTATTTAAGAAATCTCACTTGCACAGAGTTATCCAACATATATATACAGTTCTCTTATAACCACCCAATAGATTTTTATATATTTTCTAGGTGTCTTTATTTTTTATATTATTATTCTCTATATTATTTTTTCGTTTCCATTTCTTTTCTTCCATACAAATTCCTATCCTTCTTATTCCGTATGTTTCATTTTAGCCCAAAATTTCAGCATATAATTACATTGCATGAACAATTACCTAAATGATCAAAAAATGTTTTTATAATAAAATGTAATATTTTAATGGTCAAGCTTCCATTTTTCATTATAAGACCTAAAAATGAAAATAGGGGAATTTAAACACAATTTATGTTTAGAATGGAACATTTAAACATAACCATTTACCCCCATCTTCACTACTACTTGTAACCATTTCAATAAAGCTTTAGACAAGTTCTTTGTTTTCCCTCTTTTGCAAGAAATGAATATAAAAATTTAAAATCATTGGTTTGGATTGGGGCAGCTGGTTTCGATGCATCCATCTTCTTCTTGTGATGTGTCCATTATAGTATATCTTTAGGAGCAACCATTTGCCATTTAGTTTTATGCTTCTTTTTTTATGCTACACATGTATGGTAATCCATTTACAGTGGTCTGCCTTAACAGTGGTTGGCAAAAAGAAAATTTCAATTTCGTACAAAAACCACATTTCAATTTGTGTCTGCAGTAGAAATGGAATTTGGTTTATTTTAAATTATTCTTTTGATTTATATAAGATAATAATTTAATAGTATATTTACAATAAATGCTACTATTAAGTAATCATTAGTTTTAAATAATTAATATTATATTTACATGAGGGTCCTTTTAAAATAATAATCTAAGCCCATCTCAGGTTTCTTCCATTAAAAATCATCACTTACTATTAAAATAATGGACACGAGGCTTTGCATCCATTAGTTATTTATACAATAAAACGTTGATTACTTAATTTAATAGTATATTTGCACGAGGGTCCTCAAATAATTTGTCGCTATTTCAGAAAAAGGAAAATATGAAAAGAAATTAAGAAGTTTCCAGTTTGCATTATGTTATAACAATAATAATATCAGATTCTCATGTGAAATTTAAAACTGGTTCTTAAGAGATAAAAATTTTCCCTTTATCAATTGATTGTTGCTAAGAAACCATATTAACTGTTAGAGTCTTAAGTTTGTGTGATCAACTTGTTTTATTCGAGAGTTTATCAATTCTCAATTCATAAAATATGTGATGTAGGTTCTGGTTGTTAGTGGTGGTGACGGTGGCGTTCTAAGGGAAATTTCTCGCCATAGTTATGTGGAGCTCATTGATATATGTGAGATAGATAAGATGGTGATAGATGTAAGTGATGATTTGATGCAGTATTTGATATATGTGCTTGACCTATCAGTTTTTGGTTATTCCGGGTGTCAAAGAATTATTTTCCAGAATTATCTGTTGGATTTGAGGACCCTCTTATCCGACTTTATGTAGGTGATGGTATGATCAAAATAATTCTTTTCTAGCATTTCAATCTTGATATATATTGCATAAATGTGACCAGAACATGAATAGTTAGTTAAAAAAATGGCATCTTGTTAGTGGATCTTGCTTTTGTCTTCTTAACAATTGTTGAATTTCTTTGGTTTGCTCCTGAAGGGAAGTATGATGCAATCATTATTCATTCATCAGACCCTGTAGGTATGTTCAATAACGTTCAATAACTGAACTTTGTTGTAATCATTTATCTTTGTTCTGGCCTTTAGGTTATGGATGTGCTTTGCTTATTTTCATAATTTGTGACTGGGTGTGTTGTAAAGTTAAATCAATATTACCAAACAAAGGAGTAATAATGGTTGGACTTTCTTTTATAATTATGTGCATAAACAAACCTTTCTTCTGGTTCTGGTTTTTAGGAGTTTTAATGTGATTTTAAGGATGCTTAGAATAATTATGTTAATGACAAGGATAGTATGACCTAGGCTTAGATATGAGAATGGTTTTTGAAGCATCCAGGATATTGGATTTACATCGATTCATTTATTGTATTTGAGCTCTTAACAGTTCAGCTGTATATTTGTTATATATCTAGTGATATTGGCGGGATACATTTCTATCTTTGTAAGTGCTCTTGGATACAACATTAAATAGGATTATAGAATAAATAAATGATGTCTTTGGATTTGGAATATTTCTTTTTGCAACTCATAATAGGGCAATGGTAAATTAATTACAAATATGTAATAAATTTTAGTGACGGAATAGCGATGAAAATCGTCGTCGTTAATTTTTTTTATTAGTGGCTAAAAATAGCAATGAAATTGAATTTTCGTTGCTACAAATAGCAACGGAAATAAATTTTCGTTGCTAATTTTGACCAACTCATGAAGTCTTACCTTTGGTGGATTTTGCAATGGATTTTTAATTTCGTTGCTAAATTTAGCTACGAAAATCAATTCCATTGCTATATTTAGCAACGGAAATCAATTTTGTTGCTAAAAATAGCAACTGTCAAATTAGCAACCGAATTTTCTATTGCTAATTTTCATTAGCAATGAAAATTTAACAAATTCAGTTGCTAATTTCTGTTGCTATTTGCTAATTTTTTTTATAGTGCAGCCAACCCAAATGGGGTTGTTATGATCCAAACAGAACCGTCAATATCTGATAGCAGCTGCAAATTATGCTTATAAGCATGCCTATCTATCCACAACCTAGACATAGATGTAGGCAAGAACCTCTTTCCATTATCAATCCATGTTTTAATTGCTATTTAAATATATATATTTATCACTGTATAACAATACTTGCTTAAAAATGAATAATTTACGAACCCGATACAATATACATCCATAAGCATAAGCATAAGTAATCTGTAGTTGGCCATTGTACACGAGGTTATATATGCACACATTATGCAATACTTGATATGTTCTTTAAACTTTTTAATCTAGTTAGTGCAAGTATATCCATCCATTAAACTATTGTCATGAGATAAACAGTATGATTTTGAAAACTACATGCTGACAACACATACTATTCAAGATGGTTCATGCAAAAGTAATCATTGAACAATCAGCGCATGATACAACATGCGAATGCATAATTATTTCTACAAAACGTACCTTTATAGTTCATAATGACAACCTTCTATATTCCCTTGTACTTAATTTAAGCATTGGATAATCATACTCATGTCATCTCATATGTCTTAGCATCTAATCATGCATGTAATTTAGATATCATGATTTCGTATATAAGGGAATAATCCTTACACACTTATAGAACAAGATAAACATGTGAAAATGCATAGTATTTAACCATTAGTTCTCTCTTAAGTCTAATGCATAGTATTTAACCATTAGTTCTTGCTTAAGTCTCTTTACACATCCATGGGGTGTACAAAGTATTTGTGTTCTAATATAGCTTAGCAAAATAGTATTAGACATTCTCAAATTCAAGTTTCTATACCTTTAATTCATTTAATATAATGGCACTTAATCCTTAGTCAAAGGGGAAGTCAAGCATGATATTTTAAATAAGAGAATACAATAAAACAATTTATCCTTCCTCAATACATAGTAAGGTTTAAATGGCCATTTACTAAATAATAACAAGGTAAACTTTTACTAGGTAATTTAACTGGACTATTTAGTGTACCAATTAACTAATTTACTTTTAGTAAGCATGAATCAAAAGCCTCACAATATCAATTGTGTATGAACTTTAGGATAATTAAGTTTATTAAAACCTTGGGGATGTTATAAGGTCATGAACTCAGTTTAGGACCTATAAATCTTTACTACAATTAAAGGAGAAAAATACATTATAGCAAGTCTCATTATTTGGTGAGTGATAAGGGCACTCGGTTGATTGAGGCTTTACCCTATAAAAATGAAGCAGAGAAGGAGCAAAGAGTGCCACTCGATGGAGTGAGCAGCAACTCGGTGGAGTGGCCTAGCCACTCGGTGGAGTGATCAAGCCACTCGATCGAGTGCTGCTCCACGGCATCAACAGCACCAAAAAAATCCCAAATTTCTCCAAAACTAAAGTCCCAACCTCTATACCTAGATCCATCATAAACAGTAAACCAAATACTCAAAACCTATAATTTTTCACTCAAAAACCTTTGACACCTTCCTATATATATATATGCACATACCAAAAGGGGTTTAACCCACATATCCTTTTAGATGGAGTAACAGGCTCTATCATAAAAAAGAGAACCTTACTACTACTTTATACATTTTCCCAATCAATGAGATACTCTAGTATGAACTCCCATTCATGGTCAAAATAATTCATGCATTCTTATGCTTAAACTGTTATTGTAAGCCCTAGCCCCAATACATTGTAATAAAACACTTTAGTTAATAAATGAGGCATTTGTTTTATCTATTATATTCCTGTGTATATCAATTGATAGAACTATCCAAGAATGTTGTTTCAATTTAAGTTATCATGTGTGAGGCATATGGTTGTAAGACCTTGAAACAAATGAGACTTCATTCTAAATATCACTAGTCAGTCATTGTTATGGGAATAACAATGAATTAAGACTAGTATGCTCTCTCTGATAAGTTGAGTTCTATCTTACGAATCATAAGGACAAGAGTGTCAATCAGAAATCATAGATACATGTTTAAAACATGGTATCTGGATTAGATCCATTGATGAGAACACTACATGGTACAAGTCATAAGTGTTTCTCATATGCAAGTTTTGTATCGGAGTTCTTAGACCTAAAATCTCTATGAAACTCTTTATGAATTATTGTGTGCTTTGACATACACCTAACGTGCTCGTAATAGAGTGACAAGTACGGGTCTGCTTGGGTATACATTGATTCATGTTAGAGAGAAGTGAGGGGATTACCCCTCTCTATAAGAGAGAAAAATATCATCGGCCACTTGATCAGTGAACTTAGAAGTGTATGGCCATACCAAGATGAAATAATGAGTAATCATTATTTATCTGAGAGTTTAGTGTCACTGGAATATCAAGAAAGGAATTAATATATATAAGGATGACTAGTTCCATACCTTATATTAATTCTGATATTTATGGGTAAGGGACTATGCAAAATTGCATTAGGTCACTAAAAGCCATTTGCATTTTCATTTAATTTGGAATGCTATAATATCTTGCTAGAGAATATATATAGCCTTTGAATTAATTTATTAATTCATTTCCAATATTAAATGGACCTATAGGATCGCATACAAAACATTGGGCTTAAAATATTTAAATAGTGTATTGGGAATTAATTTGGACTTTTATTTAAAGTCAAATTAATGCATGCAATGGGTAAATAGATTTTTGCCTAAAATAGAGGCAAATCTGTAAAACTGTCAAGCTGCGATTTTGTTTTAGGCAAATCTGTTCAGCCATGATTTTGCCTAAAACAGCTTTAGGGAAATCTATGAAACAAGTTTTTTTGCCTAGCTGTTTTAGGCAAATATGTTGAACTATCATTTTGCCTAAAATAGCTTGCTGTTTTAGGCAAATCTGTTAACAGTTGGTCACAAGAGAAATTTGTTAGCATGTGCTAGGTTTAATTTCAATCGATTAATTATCTATGTATAATTAAGTTAATTATGTATTAAATCCTAATTTGTATTTAATCAAAATATAATACTTGAGAGGGAATTAATGTAGCCAAAATTCAAACTAAAAATACTAGTTGAATGCGGCAACTTATCACCTTAAATAAGTAAGTTTGTTTTGATTAAATGACTAATGCCATTTGAATTTAAATTCTAATAGAATTTAAATTAAGATATATCTCTTAATTATGAAGTGATTGAGTCTGAAATTAGTACTTAATTTTTGGCACTCACACTTGACCTAAATTAAGTGATATATATTAATGAATTAAATGAATAAAAGGGTATGCCATTTTGCTCTTTTTCTCTCTTGGCCGAATTACTCAAGGGGAAAGAACTCTTTCTTGTTCTCTTGTGTACTTGGGCTGATACGGAAACCTAAAGGAAGAACAAGATCAGATCTTGTGGCTTCAAACCATTCCCATTGCCGAATACAGAATCATAGAGCTAGCATTCTTGATTTTAAGCTATCTTTGCAAGTGTGTGTGTGAGCATAGAGTGGTGTGGCGTAAAGGCTGCTCCTTTAGCATTGGTGATCAAGATATGAAGCATATAAGTTCATACTAATTGCTGCTCATCACCAAATTCAAGTTTTAAAAGGCATCTAAAGTTGTAAGTTTTAAAAATCCTAAAATTGCATTTTTCGATTATTGTCAAGGAATTGTTTGGCATGTATGATCGATTTTATCATTTTTTCTCTGCATGATTACCATGAACATATCATGTCATATTCCATCAGTGGTATTAAAGCCTAAACATGCTTATTTTAGTGCTTTAGATGCATGAAATAATTAATCAAAAATCGTTATTTTAAATACATGCAATGCTGAAATTTTCTGTTTTGAGATTTTTGCATTGTTTTGGTATAAAAATGATTTTAAATGATTAGATAGGTATTATAATTAATATGACATGTTAATATATTGTCCTAAGATGTTCTAGGATCCATTAATGGTCGGATTTAATTGATAATATCTGATGGTACATGTTAATGTTTAAACTAGATACTATTTGGCATGTTAATTGTTAGTTTAACAACTAGTTTTAAATATTAAATGTAAAAACGATTTTGGCATGTTTGTAAGTGATTTTTAAAGATTATATATGAGGTCTGGACATATTTTAAATTTGGTTTTAATTCTGGTCCATGACAATTTAATTGATTAATTTTAAAATCACTTAAAACTATGACTAGTTTGTGTTTGTTACATGTTTAATCAACATTGTTTGTTTTGTTTTGATTAAAATGATAAAAACACATTTAGATCAGATTGGTACAAAATATTAAATCAATATTTATGACCTTATTTAAATTATTAAATGACTCATAAAATTGATTTAAGTGTTTGTGCACTTTGTAGCATCACCCAAGCATTAAACAACTAGTTTTTGTTGTTTGTTTGTTTTTGTAAGCATGCCGTGTATTATATATATGTTCTTCATGATTTTATGTTTTAATTCACGTTGGTACATATTATATGTATTTTTAATGTTTATGGGCTATATGACATAAAATTAAAAATGGCAAAATTGGAAATTATACTAGAGTTGATTTATGACACAAATCTAACTAGTTAGTGTTTTGGGCTTTTAAGAGAACTTATTCAATAAGAGGATTTAGTCCATTGGGCCTTGGCCCAAGCCCATCATGGGGTCTTCTCTTAAAGGTTCAAGTACACCATTTCCATTAATGGGCTTGTCTAAATTAATTAAAATTGGATTTTGTTTGATCCATGAATGTTATGTATATTTATTTGCTTGTTTGGTGTGATGAATGGATATGCATGGTGCATTCATGGGCCTTGGGTTTTTGTAATTAAATATGGCCTATGTGCCATTATGTATTATTGTAAAAGTTTCATTTATTTCTTAGAATAGAATTTACTTGAAGACTTTGTAAATCAAGACGAAGCCCACCGGAGTGGAGAAGCCCAACTCGAAGATTCTTATGTAATAGTATAGAATCTTAATTGTAGGTTTTTGGGCCCATGTTCGTCACGCTTTACTTTATGCAATTATATATATATACATGCTATGAATGGATGACAAAGCGTATGCCATGTAAGCCGTAATAAAATGAATCCCTAAAATAGTAAGTCACAAAGTTGCCTTCCTAATTTGAAACATGTCAAGGCATCGATCATCGGTCACGTAGACTAGGAGTCCTAGATGCGCCCGATTATCTTTGTGAGGCATGGGTTGTGAATGTAGGTTGGACTTAATATGGAAAGGGATGCCCGGACCTAGGCAACTAATAAATGAGTTTGTGCTATAACATCTTAAGATGTTAGCCCACTTGATCCAAGAGTCATGTACGAGACATGATTGGAGTTTTCCTACCTAAGTAACTTAACTTGTTAGGTGTACAAGCTCAGCTTGACTAATAAGTTGTTGTGAAAAGTGGATCTTGGCCCACATTAAATCACTAACGTGAATTATTTAAAGGGATATTAATTCGGTTTGTGGGATTATAAATAAGACCTCATTTAATCTTGCTAAATTTGATTGTAGATTGAAAATGGCATCTTCAAACAAAAATTTCTCATTGCGATCGGTCCTTGTAAAGGACAAATTGAATGGCACCAATTTCATAGACTGATCTCGAAACTTAAGAATAGTTCTTAAGCAAGAGAAAAAGTCGTATGTTTTGGATGCACCCTTGCCTGAAGAACCTAGTAAGAAAACCTCTGCGGTTCAAAAGGAAACTTTTGAGACCAAGAAGAGCGACTCCAATGATGTGACCTGTCTGATGCTAGCCACTATGATGCTTGACTTGCAAAAGCAATTTATGGAGCAAGAGGCTTATGCGATCATGGTGCACCTCAAGTAGATGTTCCAAGAGCAAGCTCGTCACGAGAGGTTCGTGACAACAAGGGCATTAAATATCTTGTAAGATGGCTGCGGGTACTCCTGTTAGTATCCATGTACTCAAGATGAAAGGGTATCTGATACTCTTGAGAAGCTTGAGGTACAAATGCCAAAGGAATTGGCCACTGACTTGATCTTAGGATTATTAACTGATGATTACGATCCATTTGTGATGAATTATAACATGCATGCAATGAACAAGTCATTCACTGAGCTTTATGGGATGCTTAAGAATGCTAAAGAGAACATTCAAAATACCAATCCCGTGCTGATGGTTCAAGGGGGCATTAAGAAGGGACCCGCTAAGGGAAAAGGAAAGGGAAAGGCAAAACCCAAGAATGACCTGGCTCGATTCAAGTCAAATGGGAGTGCACCTCAGGCCCAATCCAAGCCCAAGGCACAAAAGCTCAAAGAGAGTGAGAGCACTTGCTTCCACTGCAACAAAATAGGGCATTCGAGGAAGAATTGCGCTCTCTTCAAGGAAGAACAAAAAAAGAATGGAGCCAAGGCGTCCAGTATTGGTATTTTTGTTGTTGAGATTAACCTTTCTATTTCTACCACTTGGGTATTGGATACTGGTTATGGTTCTCACATTTGTTCAAATGTGCAGGGGCTAAGAAATAGGTGGTTACTTTGGAAGAATGAAGTGGACTTCCGTGTGGGGAATGGAGCACGAGTTGTTGCCATGGAGATAGGCGACTATCAACTCACTTTACCTTCCGGACTTTATTTAATTTTGAAAAATTGTTATTATGTGCCTGCTATGAGCAAAAACATTATTTCAGTTTCATGTTTGGATTTGGATGAATTTGATTTTGTTATTAAAAATGGCAATGCTCATATTTGTCGCCAAGGCATTTCTTATGACAATGCCATGTTGCAAAATGGCCTTTATATCCTTGATCTACAAAACAAAGAGTCCATATACATTATTAATAGAAAGAGGGTTAAATCAAATGAATTGAACCCTACTTACTTCTGGCATTGTCGTTTAGGGCATGCAAACGAAAAATGCATTTCAAGACTCTATAAAACTGGAGTGCTTGGGTCATTCGACTTAGAGTCTTATGATACATGCAAGCCATGATTGCATGGAAAAATGACAAAGAGTCCTTTTAACAAGAAAGGTGAAAGGACTAATGGCTTATTGGAACTAATACATACCGATGTACGTGGACCTTTAAGTACACAAGCTAGAGGTGGTTTTAGCTACTTCTTGACATTCACAGATGACTTTAGTAGATATGGCTATGTCTATCAATGAAGTACAAGTCTGAAACTTTTGACAAATTCAAAGAGTTTAAGAACGAAGTAGAAAACCAACTTGGCAAAAGTATAAAAGCCATTTGATCAGATCGAGGTGGCGAATACTTAAGCCAAGAGTTTGACAGTCATCTAAAAGGAGTGTGGTATTATTTCACAGCTCACTCCTCCCGAAATGCCACAATGGAATGGTGTGTCCGAAAGGAGAAATTGAACTCTGTTGGACATGGTTCGATCTATGATGAGTCAAGCAAATCTTCTTGTCTCTTTTTAGGGTTATGCATTAGAAACTGCTGCATTTCTACTAAACCGTACTCCAACTAAAGTAGTTGAGAAGACACCATACGAAGTATGGTTGGGAAAGAACCCAATATGTCATTTCTCAGGATTTGGGGCTATGAAGCACATGTTAAGAAATTAACATCTGAAAAACTAGAGTTCAAATCCACTGTCTGCTTATTTGTGGGTTATCCCAAAGAAAAAAAGGGATACTACTTTTCTCACAAGCCAAGAACAAAGTATTTGTTACTTGCAAAGATATTTCTTGGAAAAGGAGTTCCTTCTCAAGAAATATAGTGGGAGTAAAGTAGAACTTGGAGAAATTCAAGTGCCACAAACTCTTATAGAGGATGAGTTGGAAATGGGATCAAATTCACAACCAGTTGTGGAACAAGAACCCATTGCACAAGAAGATGAGCCTTGTGTGTACAAGAAGGTTAGTGGGAGCATAATAGTATTTATAGTCCTATATGTGGATGACATCCATCTCATTGGAAATGACATTCCAACATTGCAAAAGGTTAAGCAATGGTTGGGGAAATGTTTCTCAATGAAAGACTTAGGTGAAGCCGAGACAATAATTGGTATTCGAATCTGTAGAGATAGATCGAATCGACTTTTGGAACTAAGTCAAGAAAAGTACATAGACAAAGTACTAAAGTGGTTTAGTATGGTAGACTCAAAGAAAGGGTACATACCTTTGGCTTTGGGAGTTCCTTTAACTAAAGAACAGTGCCCTAAAACCAAAGAGGAAAGGGACAACATGAGTAGAATACTATATGCATATGCTATTGGATCTATCATGTACGCTATGTTATGTACTAGGTTGGATGTTGCTCATGCACTAAGTATAATAAGTAGGTTTCAGCAATACCCTGGTGAGAAGCACTGGTCTGCTGTAAAAGGGATTCTAAAGTACCTACGAAGGACTAAGAATCACTTCTTGGTGTATGGTGGTCAAGAAAAGCTCGTCATACAAGGTTATGCCGATACTGCTTTTCAGACCAGCACTCAGGATTCTAGATTGCAATCTGGATTTGTTTTTATTTTGAATGGTGGTGCTGTCAGTTGAAGAAGCTCACAGCAAGAGACCGTTGCCGACTTAACTACAAAATCTGAGTATATTACAGCAAGTGAGGCTGCAAAAGAGGCTGTTTGGATTAAAAATTTCATTTCTGGATTAGGAGTGGTCCCAAGCATCCTAAATCCATTAGAAATTTTCTATGACAACAACAGGGCCATCGCACAGGCCAAGGAGCCCCGGTCACACCAGAAATCCAAACACATACTCAGGAGGTACCACCTGATAAGAGAAATCATTGATCATGGGTACGTCAAGGTTAGCAAGATAGCAAGTGAAGACAATGTAGCAGATCCTTTGATGAAACAGTTGCGTCTAAATCTGCACGAAGCTCATTTGAGAGCATTCGGTCTTAGGGCTATGCCCAATTAGGACTAGTGCTAGTGGGAGATTGTTAGTGTAAGCCCTAGCCCCAATACATTGTAATAAAACACTTTAGTTAATAAATGAGGCATTTGTTTTATCTATTGAATTCCTATGCATATCAATTGATAGAACTATCCAAGAATATTGTTTCAGTTTAAGTTATCATGTGTGAGGCACATGGTTGTAAGACCTTGAAACAAATGAGACTTAATTCTAAATATCCTTAGTCGGTCATTGTTATGGGAATAACAAATGAATTAAGACTAGCATACTCTCTCTGATAAGTTGAGTTCTGTCTTACGGATCATAAGGACAAAAGTGTCAATCAGAGATCATAGATACATGTTTAGAATATGGTATTTGGATTAGATCCGTTCATGAGACCACTACATGGTACAAGTCATAAGTGTTTCTCATATGCAAGTTTTGTATCGGAGTTCTTAAACCTAAAATCTCTATGAAACTCTTTATGAATTACTGTGTGCTTTGACATACACCTAATGTGCTCGTAACAGAGTGACAAGTACGGGTATGCTTGGGTATACATTGATTCATGTTATAGAGCATGAGAGAAGTGAGGGGATTAACCCTCTCTATAAGAGAGAAAAATATCATTGGCCACTTGATCAGTGAACTAAGAAGTGTATGGCCATACCGAGATGAAATAATGAGTAATCATTATTTATCTGAGAGTTCAGTGTCACTGGAATATCAAGAAAGGAATTAATATATATAAGGATGACTAGTTCCATGCCTTATATTAATTCTGATATTTATGGGTAAGGGACTATGCAAAATTGCATTAGGTCACTAAATGCCATTTATTTTCATTTAATTTTGAATGCTATAATATCTTGCTAGAGAATATATATAGCCTTTGAATTAATTCATTAATTCATTGCCAATATTAAATGGACCTATAAGATTGTACACAAAACATTGGGCTTAAAATATTTAAATAATGTATTGGGAATTAATTTGGACTTTTATTTAAAGTTCAATTAATGCATGCAATGGGTAAACAGATTTTTGCCTAAAACAGAGGCAAATCTGTAAAATAGATTTTTTTGCCTAGGCAAAACTGTCAAGGTGCGATTTTGCCTAAAATAGCTTGCTGTTTTAGGCAAAACTGTAGAGCTTTTATTTTGCCTAAAACAACTTGCTGTTTTATGCAAATCTGTTCAGCAATGATTTTGCTGTATTAGGCAAATATGTGAAACAAGTTTTTTGCCTAAAACAGTTAGCTGTTTTAGGCAAATATGTTGAACTGAAAATCTGTTAACAGTTGGTCACGAGAGAAATTTGTTGGCATGTGCTAGGTTTAATTTCAATTGATTAATTATCTTTGTATAATTAAGTTAATTGAGTATTAAATTCTAATTTTTATTTAATCAAAATATAATACTTGAGAGGGAATTAAAGTAGCCAAAATTCAAACTAAAAATACTAGTTGAATTCGGCAACTTATCACCTTAAATAAGTAAGTTTGTTTTGATTAAATGACTAATGCCATTTGAATTTAAATTCTAATAGAATTTAAATTAAGATATATCTCTTAATTAGGAAGTGATTGAGGATAAAATTAATACTTAATTTTCAGCACTCACACTTGACCTAAATTAAGTGATATATATTAATGAATTAAATGAATAAAAGGGTATGCCGTTCTGCTCTTTTTCTCTCTTGGCCGAATTACTCAAGGGGAAAGAACTCTTTCTTGTTCTCTTGTGTACTTGGGCTGATACAGCAACCTAAAGGAAGAACAAGATCAGATCTTGTGGCTTCAAACCATTCCCATTGCCGAATACACAATCATAGAGCTAGCACTCTTGATTTTAAGCTATCTTTGCAAGTGTGTGTGTGAACATAGAGTGGTGTGGCGTAAAGGCTGCTCCTTTGGCATTGGTGATCAAGACCTGAAGCATATAAGTTCATCCTAATTGCTCGTCATCACCAAATTCAAGTTTTAAAAGGCATCTAAAGTTGTAAGTTTTAAAAACCCTAAAATTGAATGTTTCAATTCTTGTCATGGAATTATTTGGCATGTATGATCGATTTTATCATTTTTCCACTTCATGATTACCATGAACATATCATGTCATATTCCATCATAAACATAACTCATGATAACTTTATCCCTAGTTTTTACAAACTTAGGTTCCCTAATATACAATACAAAAACATAAATTCACAAACAAGGTTGAATACTTTACTACCCTTACATTCTCAACAAGATTGACCAAACCATATATAAAATTCACACATGAAATTTTTAGATCTTATCCTAGCTTTCATACCTGTAGTAAACCAAACCTTCCTTCAAGCTTTCTTCCTTTCTATCTCTTCTTCTTCATTCCTACTCATTGGTTTTTCTTTTCAGGAACACCCTTGCTTCACTCCTGATCCAACCATTTACCAGCAGATCTTAAATGTTCCACAACTGAAGAGAAAGAGAGAGAAGAAGAGAAAAAAAGTAATCTTTCTTCCTCTCAAAAGGCTAGATTATTTCCCTTTATATCATCTTTCTTTAAAATATAGTGGAGAATGACATCATCCCAAAATAATTTCCCTTTAAACCCCTTTATTCTTCTTATTATAAAATCACCCAAAATGTCCTTTCTCTTAATAAAAGACCCCTTGGTCTCACATTTTTTTAATTTAATTAAACACAAGGTAATATTCCATTTTAGCTCATTATTAAAAATGAGTCTCCATAAAATAACTGTAGTCAAATTACACACATGCATAATTCAAATGATCAATTTACCCTTTTTTTAAACTTTAATTTTGATTACTCTGATTAAATAACTAGCATATTTACCACAAATTGGCAATAATCTTTTTGATTCCTACTAGGGTCAAAATTGGATCTTAACATAGATACCAGGGTTGCCAAGGCATCTGTTAATTGATTCTCATTCTGTGGCATATGGCGGAAGGTGTATGTCTAGAATTAGCCATTTAATTTTCTTTGATATTCCACATGGGGTACTAGTCTTTCCACTATGATGCACCATTCTCCCTTTACTTGGTGGATCACTAAAGATGAATCTTTGAACACCTTAATGGTCTTTGCCTCTAGTGCAACCAAGGCTTCCATCCCATATGTGTAGACTTCATACTCAGCTTCATTATAAGTTACCCTAAATTCTATTTTCTTAGCCAAAGGAAGTTTTTCACCATCAGGTGTGATATGGATAATTTTGGCCCCAGCTCCCTTGTTGTTGGTAGCCCCATCGAAGTACATCTGCCAGCCTTTGGTCATTATGGTATTAATGATTTTTTCTAGGAGTTTGTATTCAACTTATTCTCCTTCCAATGGGAGATTAGCGAGAAATTTTACGAATGCCCTTCTTTTGATAATTTTCCTAGTTACATATTCCACCTTAAATTCTTATAGGGGCAATAGCCACCTCCTTATTTTCCTTAATAAGGATGGTGCTGATTAGAGGTATCTAAGCAAGTTATAAGTAGCTACTACTTGGATCTTGTAGGAATAAAAGTAATATCTCAATTTCTTCAAGACCTATATCACTGCTAGACAAATCTTCTCTACATCTGACTAATTGACCTCATAGGGTAGACACTTTTTTGCTCAAGTTGTAATGCGCTAAAATTTACTTCTGATATGTATGGCATAATTTAGAGCATAAATAGGAACCCTAGGACATTTTGTTGGAGTAATCGAGGTTAGATAGGATAGAAAAATTTAAAAGTGTATAACGGTTAAATGTGCTTAAGCCAAGAAAATCAAAGGATAGGTGACCTTAAGGGCAGTTTGACCTAACTATAATTATGAAAATAGGTGTTAAACAGAGTCCGATGGTATAATTTAAGAATAAATTTAATTTATATAAGCCCTCAAATCAGATAGAGAAGTTTTGACTCAATATCGTAAAAAATATTGATTAAAAGTTTGACTAGAATCAAAAATATTCTATAGACCTCCAAAAATTATTCCTATCATATAAACCAATTAGAAATAACATAAAAGAACTCTTAAAAATAAAAAATAATTTTTTTAATAGTTTAAAAATTTTGGATTTCAGACTGACTGATGTTGCCTTCGGTGTTGGAAGTATTCCAAAATGATGTTTGAATTATCTGAAATTTTATCAACATGTTACTATATATGTTAGTGCATGAGTGGAAAGTTTTTGATCATTCTAACAATTGAATTATTATTTTCAAAAAAAGATAAAAAATCGAGGTTAAATTAGTTAATGGACTAAATTACCATGTTTTAAACATTTAAGGACATGAATGTCATTAAAATTAAGCCATGATCATTTACATGCAGCAACATAATTAAAGGAAGTTTAGGAATCAAGTAAGTGGTGACAAGTGGCTTAAAAATAAGCCTTTAGATGAAATAGTAAATGTAGGAATTTGGGCCATTAATTTGGTAGATTTTTGGGCAGCAAAGAGGGTAGAAACCCCTATAATTCTATCTAAAATTCTATAAAAATCCCTCTTCTTCCTTGAGAAAATTGAACCCCTCCATTCAAGCTACTTTGAGGTTAGTGGATACAAATTACGTTTAATTTCATCTATTTCATTAAATTTAACCTAGAACTTACATTATGTAACTAAACATAATTGAGTAGAATTGTGAAATAAATTAATATAACTTAATAAAATAATGAATCATCATGAAATGAATACAAATAAGTGAAGAAATCAACTTGGGAATGATAGATCCTAAAATGGCCAAATTATGTACGTAAACCTAATGTAAAGGAATTTGATAATTAATGGTGTATTTAATAATAATTATACAATATAATGCATTAGGAATACAATAGAAATGGAGAGAATAAAAAATAAATAATGTACATAATAATATATAAGTGGACATAATGATGGAAGTAAGTGTAACTTAAGAATTTTGATGTGGTTTAGGTATGTAACAATATATGAACAATTAAAATGGGTAAAGAAACCTATATGGCACGTAAATAAAGAGTAAAACACCATGTAAATGTGAAGACACTAAAAGTCCAAATGGATAATGTGTGGATGATAGCATGATTTAATTATTTTCTTATGGTATTATATGTATATATGAAAAAATATATAGTTGTTAACCATGAATGGGTGCTAAATAAGTTCATTCTATGGATGGCACAATGTAATTAATATGAATAATTGTATAAAAATGTAATGTAGTATGAAAAACATCATTGCCCTTAATATACAGTGGTTAATCCAGGATCCTAGGATATAATGGCTAGCCATAGGGACACATACATCGCAGAACCAACAAGAGATCACCGTGAGTTCACCATGAGAAATGATTATTATATACACTGAGATATAACTGATTTATTATATACTATAGTAATAGTATTGTGCCACATGTTGTACGATCCCTCCAGTCCACTAGCATCATCAAAATCCTCATCCCATTTATTCGGTTCAAGAATTTCTACTGGTTACTACTAGGGGTAAAATCGTAATTTTGTAAGAAAACAGGGATAATAGGGTAAATGTTACCTAAAAGATGTCTTAAATGTAAATAAATGAGAAATAATGTAAAAAATTAGATTAGTATGTTCAAAAAGGGTAAAAAGGTAATTACACGATAAACTAATGGTAAAATTGTAATTTGATATTAAAAATGTGGTTAGAGAGGTAAAAATAACCAAATAGACATAAAGGGCAAAATCATAAATAATAAAATCTTTAGGGACCAAAATGTAATTTGTCTCCTCAAGGGTATGTATTGGGACTGAAATGTAAATTTACCAATCAAGGAAAATTAGAAGTCAAAGGAAGTTAAGATAGTTAAAATTAGAGTGAAAAAGATAAAATAAGGTAAGAATAAGTTATAGGGACCTAATTGTAATTTTTCACCTAAAGTAAAGAAATAAGTGAATTTAAATAGGAAAAATATATATTAGAGAAATTAAAAATAAATTATGACATTTAAAGAGTAAATTACAAGTTATCTAAATAAAAGTGATAACTAAGGCAAAATGATAATTTTACTTAAATTAATTTATTAGGTAAAATTTTGTGTATTTGTATCCACCACTAAGCAACAATGTTACTAGCACGTGATTTGTTTTAACTGCGTGTAGGGATTGGTAAATCGAATCCAAGCAAAGGAAAACAAGGTGGCATGTACTTGTGAAGCCTTTGGGACATAACTTGTGTAATTATATGCTTAGAATTACAAAAGACTTGTTGTATAAACATAGTATGGCATGCAATGACACTTAAAATGCTATTGAACTTGTTGACTTATATATGCAATATAATGTATGTTATGTGAATGCATTGCATATTGAATTTAGAAGTGTTGTATATGTAATTGAAGTTGTTGGAGGTTGTTATTGGGATTGTAAATCTGGTCAATTGTAGGTTTAGGTAGGATGATTTTTTAAGTTGATGTGTTGCCGAAATTTATACCAAATGAATAGTAACTTAGCAACACCAAACAAATTTATAAATGGAATGCTATTTAATGATCAATTAAAAGTCAAATTGACAACTAAATTAGACAAGTAATTATGCAATAGCATTAATAGTATTTTGATATGTACGGAAACATGAATAATCATAGGGTGTCACACAAGTAGTACATAGCGAACTTGGCTTTAGAATCATCTTCCTGGGCTAACATAGCTTCTATTGAACCTTGCTCCACTGTTCTATATAGAATTAATGGCATTGATGGCCTATGCAGTTGGAGACTTGGGGGATGTAACAAGTATTCCTTAATAGTTTTAAAGACCTTCTGACAATCATCATTCTACTTCACTGGTTGATCCTTTCTCAGAAGCTTGAAGATTGGCTCACATATGGAACTGAGCTTGCTAATAAATCGGCTAATGTATTGAATCCGTCCTAAGAACCCTCTAATTTCTTTTTCTTTCCTCAACACTAGCATTTCCTGAATTTCTTTAACCTTATTTGGATCCACCTTTATCTCTTTTTGACTAACTACATACCCCAACAGTTTAACAGAGGTCACTCGAAATGAACACTTCTTCGGATTGAGGTGGAGATTGTATTTATCGGTCCACTGGAAAAACTTCTCCAAAGCTTCAAAATGCCCTTCCCTTGTATCTGACTTAATGAGCACATCATCTAGGTACACCTCTACTTCCTTATGGATCAAATCACCGAGGATCTTAGTAGTCATCTGCTGATGGGTAGCTCTTACATTTTCCAGTCCAAATGGCACGACTTTATACATATGAGTTCCTTAATCTATAATGAAGCTTGTCTTTACCCTATCTATTATCTTGTTTAGGATTTGATTGTATCCCACATACCCTATAACACCCATTCTATAACGGTCTTATTGATTTAAGTGATTGGCATAATTTTTTTTTCCTTTCTTAACTTAAACATCATATTCTTAACCATGCAAATCCTTACTTATTAATGCTTATCCATTGTTTAGGTCAAAAGTTTGGCTTGCCGCTGACCTATAACTGTAAAATTTTACTATTCATTTTACAAAAATTTTGTAATATAACGGCTATAAATTTAACTAGCCCCCAAAATATAGATAATTTTCACAGCCTCTCAGGGGCACAACAGTTTATAAATAATATATATATCTCATCCACATACGCAATTTCATTTCAATCATACACAAACTATCCACAATAGCCAACCACATATTTACATATATACAGTCATTGTACCAATACATATCAATTCTTTTACTTCAACTATTACAAAATTATATATTCCAATACAAAATAGATAACTTCTATTCCTTCAAAATTCTTCACCCAAGTGTACTATTGCTTTAGCTCCTCTTCTATACCTACACGCAATAAATCCTACATGCTGAGTATTAAACATGCCTAGTGATGATTAAAAATCATAGTATTTCTCAACATGAATAATTGCACTAATTATGCAAAATTATCAATTTTTCTTATCAAAATGTACTTTTCAACATTTTTAACGATCTTTTAAATTTATTACAAATACTTTGGTAAAATTTTCACTTTAGTCCTTAATTTTTTTATTTTATTACAAAAATACCTTTTTGACACTTTAATTACAAAATTACCATCAGTTTTTATGTATTTACTTTTCATTTACTTTTTGGCATACAAAGTTACTAATTGGTCATTGTTTTAACTTTTTATGCAAATTTAAATTTTAGTTTCTGTACTTTACAAAAGTTTATTTTCGGACTGTTTAGTCATTAAATTACCATTTTACCATTTTTAATCATTTTTTAATTATTTTTACTCATTAAATATAATTTTTTGAAAAAATTACCATTTTAACCCTAAATTTTTTTTCTTTTCAATTAGATTATTTTTCACTTTAAAATTCACTTTTAGCTTTCTTTTTGTACTTTTAACTTATTCTTATCACAATGCCCTTAGTACAATCCCGATATAAAATTTTTAGATCGAATATATGGGGTATAGACCCTATATGGCTACATACAAACTGAGAAATAACCCTTAAAGACTAGTTCTCATAGTACAGATAGCAGAACAAACAAATATTATGGAAGGTCAATGATCCTACCATAGCAAAGCAAGTTGTCATGACTTACACCGAAGTATAGGTATTTCTATGGCTATCAAATTATATCATCAGCTAGATTTTGACTTCCTGACTATTGCTAAGGGAAAAATTTACTTAATTTCAAATCATTTTATAGATTTTTAACAGTTTCAATTACTTTTTTGATTTAGTACATTGTCAGTCAACTTTTTCAGTACTTTTTGTATAGTTTGTGAATTATTTCACAATAGTTTACCATTTTTCACTTATTTAATGAATTATTTCATAATAATTTAACAATTCCATTCTGTACATAATCGAATTTCTTCTCTAAAATATTCAATTAATTTCCATAAATTCTACAAAAATTAATGGATATATTATTTCATTTCTATAATCATTTTATGGCTTAATTTCATCAAAATACATAATATACACATTAATTTCTTTTGGAACATCATTTGGCCAACAAAGAGATTCAACCTTACACATGCTTTTAAATTCAATTAAGCTTTCTAATAGGCTTATTCAAAGTCCTATTTCAATATTCTAATGTTAATTTTAATTATACACATTTTTCCTAAATTTTTCCTAAGTTACATAAAGAAAAATCATGTAAAATTAAAGGAAATAGGAGGATTTATTAGCCACTAACCTTTTCCTCTTCCTTTGCCTTGGAAACTTGTTCTTCTCCTTTTAAACCTAACATGGCAAAAATTTTCACTCATTAAAACCCTAATTTTTTGATCTTAAATGCTTAAAATAACACCATAAATGAAATCTAGGCACCTAAAATATTTGTAGGTACCTTAAAATCAATTAAACCCATATATTTCACTTACCTCACTTTGACACCTAAAGCTTTACAACTTTATTTCTCTTACTTCTCTTCCTTTAATCAAAGGATAGAGACTTAGATAATAATCTAAAGAGGCATAACTTTCTTTCTTATGCTTGGATTTAGTTAGGATTTAAGAGAAAAATGAAAGAAATGAAGGAGAGCAGTTCGGTCAAGGGAGAGGGAGATGAAGGCTGTGGATAAATCTGGTCTCCCATAGATTTTTCATTCCCTCAAATGTCTCTTAGATAGGCTTGGGCTTGGGCAAAATAGTAGATTTAATCCAAGCTAACCTAAGCCCACTAATGACCCAATAAGTTACTTTAATTAATTTCTTCCATTTCCCAAATTCAAATCCCCTTAAATTTAATTTCATCACTCTTATCACATTAAAAATAGGCTTTACATAAAATTTCAGCCCAAACAGAGTTAGTTTTTAGTCTGATTCAATTTGATTGGTCTAATTCAATCACTATTGGTTTTATCGAAAAATTTACTTTTTGCAACCAAAATTTTCTACATATCATTTTAGGCATGTATGTAATATTTTGCAAATTTTAGACTTCATTTGTTATTTTTAATTGCTCGATCAAACTTAGGTCAACCTAGTTACTATTTAAATCGAACCGCTTTATTTTTTATATTTTTGATTTTTAGATGCCTATTTGATCTCAAATTCACTTTAAATTTCAACCTTGGATTACCCGTGACCAATATTTTCTATTAGTCAAATAAAATATTTTTCACCTTTAGATGTACTTTTAAGCCCAAAAGCACTATTTACTATTGGGATATACTATTCAAGACTGACTTGGTGTTGATGCCATTACATACCCATTAATAAAACTATACATCATTCATTTTGCTGCACTATTAACCAATATATCTATGTGTGGGAGCGAAAAGTCATCTTTTGAGCAAGCTTTATTTGAATCTCGATAGTCTACGCACATTCATACCTTCCCATCTTTCTTGGAAGCAGGAAAAACATTAGATAACCAAATAGGATATTAGACCGCTACCAAGAACTTCGCTTCTATTTGCCTTTTCATTTCTTTTTTTACCTTTTTTGCCCACTCTACCCTGAGTCTTCAGAGCTTTTTCTTTACTTGCTTACTATTTAGATATGTTGGAATGGCATGCTCAGCAACGTTTTTGTTAATCTTAGGCATGTATTTATAGCTCTAGGGAAGTCTTTTTCATATTTTTTTTCAATATTCTCTAAAATTTTATCCTCTTTTCAGGTGTTATATCAAATGCAATCAAGATTTTTGTAGGGTTATCTTGGTTTTCAAGATTAAATGGGGTCATTTTTGTTGAATTAATGTTAAATATGAATGTATCCTGATTATGATCATGCATGATGCAATCAAATGAGACATCACACAAATAAATAAAATTATTCATCTTATTAACCTGAGAAGTAAAAGGTACATCATCAAAAAATAATTCAGGAATATAAATTACATCAATAAAAGAATCATCTTCCAGATTAGGGGTAGCTGAATTAGTAGCGAAAGCCTCTCCTTATTCTATTGGCTTCTTCTTTTCAAGCAGCACAGCCTCACACTTGATCTTCTCCTTCCTTTTAGCCCTAGTGGCTAGCAACTCTATCATTAATACCTCCTCAGAGTGACCCAAATCCAAATAAGCAAGCTTGGCTATAATTTCTTCATCCCAAAAATCCAGAATAGGTTTGATGAAACGAGTCGACCAATCAAAAATATCATAAAAAATATTGAATCCTAGGATAATCTTTCCTTAAATCACCGTAGGCTAAGTTTCCCTATAGTATTTGCATTCTTTGGACACTGGCAAAAAGTTTTTTAGGATATGAGGAACTTTTCCTGGATGGAGGTTAGATTGCTTTTTAGCATATTTCTCATAATTACCCAAACCTTTCTTGGCTCTCTAGCCCATTGGAGCAATATGTGCAGTGATCCCTTGAGAACTTTTTCCCAATCTTACACCTAGCAGATAACTCATTCTTTTCATCATATTAATAGCCAGAGAACTTGCAAAATCTATTTTTTCTTCCTCAAGACCAATTTTGGCTATATGGAATCCATTAAATGGCCGATTGGCTATGATCAAAGTAGAAACTAAATTCTCTTTCGCTGCCTTGATAGTGATCATACCACCTTAATGAGGAATTTGAACCATATGGTGGAGGGTGGAAGAAACCCTCCAAATTTGTGGAACCAAGGTCGGCCCAATAACAATGAGAAGTTAGCCATGTATTTGTAACACTACAAATTGTGCCTCAATCTCAACAGGCCTTATCTTTATTATTGCCTTAAAAGTGCTAACAACTTTCCTCTTAGAGTTGTCATAAGCCATTATAATGAGATGAGACTTAGTGAGCATGGTCTCATCAATGGCATAGGCTTCCATTACTGTAAAAAGACATATATTGATGCAAAAGCCATCATCCACCATCACACACATAGTGTATTTTCCATTCACTTCAACCCTAATGTACAGGGGATGGTTATGTTTGCATCCCTTTAAAGGGAGATTCGCAATAGTGAACATAATCTTTTCTTTAGAATCCTCTTTCACCATTTTTAACAATTATAAAAGAGATATAGTGGTAGCAACTATTGACTCACACAAAGCTTTAACCAACTTCTACCTAAGGGAAGGAAATTGCCTCAATAAATCCCTGGTTGAAATCTAAGCAGGGGTTTGTTTAAGTTTCTTCAAAACCAAGTTATCCTCTATGGCTCTCTCATCTATAGGGATAACAGGTTTTTGTGTTCTTTCAACCTCAAGCATGACCTTACCACTCCCAATGATGACCTGAACCATCTTTCCATCTATCATTTCCTTCTCATCTTTATTAGTTTGCTATAGGTCATTTGATTCTTTTTTAGCCTTAACTGAGCCCACTTCACTATCTGTATCACATATGTCAATGATTCCCCCACTTCTATTGACCACTTTGCACTTCCATCTTAATCAATTTTGCTTCTTGAGCCTTGCGTGTGATAGCTAAATACTTATTACCATATAAATCCTTACTAACATACCATTTTGGTAACCCAGACCCTAACATGAATACTGGTAGTGGCACCATATTATAGGCCTTTTTCATTTTGGCTTTATTTTTAAAATCAAGAAACTATCGAGAATTTATTAGGTCTTAGATATGATTCTTTATAGAATGACAGTAATTAGTCTCATGCCCTATATGCTGAAAGGCATAATACAAATCAGACCTATGTCTTGACTGTCCTTAACTCCTATAGGCTTAGGTGGCATGGGTTGTAACTTCCTCTCTTTCACCAAATAGATAAGGAACTAGGATAATAACTTGCCTGACTCGATGCAATGGTGTTGGTTGACTCCTATTATCGATACTATAGTAGTTCTTCCATTGTTACCTTCACTACCACTACTTTACCAACATTCTTACCAAAGCCTAAACCTTTGAATCCTCGCTTGTTGCTACTATAACCTCCACTATTTAAACTTATAGAACTAGCTTTCTTTGCTAGATATTTCCCCACTACTTCAATTGTTATGTCTTTCAAGCATTCCTAGTCCTTCAATCCCTTTATTCAGAGATTGTCCTTCAAATAAGGACTAGCATTTTGAATGAATAAACAAATTTGATCTTATGTATCAAGCTTTCTTTTCATCTCCATCACTCTATTCCTCCATCGAGTGAGGTACCCGTGGAAGGATTCCTCAGGTTTCTACTGTAGCAATTCTAGATCTTTCAAAGTGACTTCCATCATTTACTACAATCATACTCCCTAAAGAACTCTTCTATCAACCCCTCTTAATCTTCCTCAGTCTTCCTATCCAAGCTATGATACCAATCAATAGCGGGTCCCACAAGGCTAATGTTAAAGAGATCAACCTTCTATCTTTTAATGAGGGTAGTTCTTTTAAAAAACAGAACATACTATTTGATGTGAGCCAATCGGTTAGATGTACCATCAAATTTCATCAAGTCAAGTATCTTAAATTTGCTAGGCAAAACATCCTCACCATCTAAATCAATATGCTCAGGCTTGACTCCTTTTCCAACTGACAACATCCTAGTCAAAGCCTCTAGTTTTTCTTCCATCTTCTTTATAGTAGGATTCTCCTTCTTGGGGATAAGGCTCTTTAACACCCGAGGGGCTCATAATTGCTCCTTCTCTTCAGTTATAAAGTCACACTCAGGACCAATTTGGGCCATATCTCTTTCCATTCTTCATGAAGTGATAATCTTAACATCTACTGCTAGTGAGGATGTTACAATGGATGCTATTGGAATCTCTCAATTGAGAATTGATTCAACTCATACAATAGGTAGCACGACTGGCTGAGCAACTAAAAGTGAGGCCAAATTGGCTATAAGACTAGCAAACATTGACATTATTTTACTCTCAAGATCATCCATCCTCTTATCAGCATCTTGGGCACCAGAGGAACTAATGGAGGGAGTGGGCTCAGACATACATTCCCTTTCTGACTGTTTTAAATACCTTTTTAAAAATTTTTCCAAAACACTGTCTATACTCAATTCAGATCCTAGTTCTAAACTTTATCCTAATACCAATTCTTCAATTTGTTCAGCAGCCACTTTTTAACCAAATGACCATCCAAACCTAAAACTACCTATGAAATGGTAACTCTATTATGGCTGCCAAAATGAGGGTTGTCAATGTGATGTATAAGCAGATGCATCATCAACAACCACACATAAGAATCTTCTCCACCTCATTTCTCCAACACATATTGTTTAAGTCATCTTTCTAAGTGGGCTTAATTCATGGATCAATAGGGAACCCTGATGAATATGTATGGTGCATGGAAAAAATTAGGCAACATAATGCCTCTCGAGAAAATCATACAGAAAGGTTTTGATTAATGCGTATTTAAGCAACCCAAGCAAATCAAAATGGGCTTACTAAGGTATGGCAACCTTTGATAAGTGACCATCTCAACTTATTTTGGCATATTTAATAAACAAGGATCCACATCATAAGCAATGCAAGATTATTACAGACAACCTAATGGAGATTGTTGTGTCATTACATGGGCTTTTGGTTTAGGTACTTGATTAGAAGGCTACCCAAGCATGGACCCTACAAATGGGTCTAGCTCATCATAAGCATGATGATCAACCATGTCACTATTTGATATACCAAAAGGTAATAGACTTGGGATAGTGATTATACCTAATATAACCCTTAATTGAGTGAATGATAAGAGAGTGCTTCGGGAATGAATCGGGATCAAAAAACTAGGATGCCTAACTTATTCTGAAGCTCTAGCATGATTTTAATATAGCTTCAAAAAGAGATCAAAAATTTTAATTGGAAGCCTTTCATTTCACATAAATCAAATAAAGGTTTTAAAGGGAAGTCTCAAATTATCCCCAAAGGAGTCACCACTATGATGCGTGCCTTTTCTCCTCGAGGCTCGAACTTCAACTTTAAAGCCATGGGATTGTCAAGCTTAAAAGAGGAAACCCCTAAACTTTAGTTGTTCGATCCCACTTTTAGGGTCTAAACCAAGTTAAGGTTCCCTACCCAAGCTACTAATCACTTTGTAATAAGAAAGAGACTCAACTCAACTTACCAATTCTTAAGCCTCAAAAGGTATAAGCCAACATGTCGAAGTGCCCCTATCTCATCGATAGCAATTGATAGTTGGGAAGTGTCTCATTGAGCATCATAAATCTGATAGTAAAGAATCACCACCAAATAAAACATTAGGAAAGAGGGTGTTTCGATCTCATGAGGCTAAAAATCCAGAGATGGTTTAGAACTCCACTTTTATTTTTACCTTTGATGAATTTGACATAAAGGCTTTCAAGTTAATTATGTTATCCCATTTCTTTCATGTAAGATTAGAGCAACTAATGAAAATTAAAGGTGCATCCAATCATGTAAGAAAGAGGTATATCATGGCATGGAATAAGTTGTAAAGAAATTCATAAATTGTGCAATTCTTTGTAACCAAAAGGTGAGGACATTGGTCCTTACATATGGGTTATAAAGACGCATATCATTGTGATGGTTCGGAGATAGAGACTTGCCAGCCCAAGTTTTAATAAAACCTAATTTTTACATGCGAGTTTTATGGGAAAAATATGAACTTTGGTCCAATTTTATTAAAGAAAGATCCAAATTTTTACTATAAGTGTTTTTTTGACATTTTCCATTAACGATCGAAAATCCTTTTCTATAATAAGAAGAATATAGATCAAGAGCTTACTTGTAGTGCTTGTCCTATTATATTTATAGGAGGGTTCTTAGTAATGACAATCATAACAATAATAATAGTAATGATGGCAATAATAATAAAGGAAGATAAATAAAAAGAGTAAAAGAGAAAATAAATAAAAAATAAAAATAATATAGAAGAAATAAGGATCTAGTACATATGTTGAGAAATACATGAAAGTGTGTTTAAGGACATACGGTCGATTCTTTTGCTTTAAAATTGCAAGAAAACATATTTTGGACCAGGCATCGCATAATACACGGATGTGTATTAAACAATGCACGATCATACTGGCTAGTTTTCTTTCCATTTTAAATTAAAATCCTTATCAACAGTAGATCTAAATAGGAGAAAAAAGGGAAAATTAAGTGTAAAAGGATGATTTTCTTAACCAAATTTTCGAAAAAACTGAATTTAAAAAAGGCAAAACAAAATTTAAAATTAGTAACCTAATGATTTCTATTCACATGTCAATATTGATGGGATATCACATGGCATAATAAATACAATGATCATGCAGTGGAAAAACAAAAACTTTTGATCATACAAGCCATGCAATAATGACATAGAATCGAAAATATGCAATTTTAGGGTTTCGATTGAACTTACTCTTTGAATGCACTTCAAAACTTTTTTTTTTTGCAATGACCAGTATATAAGATAAACCTATATACCCTTGAAATCAACCACCAATGCCAAAGGTATTGCCTTTTATGCCACACCACTTTATGTTCACACACACACTTGCAAAGTCGACCTAAAACAAAGAGTGCTAGCTTTAGGTTTTGTATTCGGCAATGGATATGCTATAAAGACACAAGATCTGATCTTGTTCTTCCTAGGTTTTTTCAATGGCTGCCCAAAACACAAGAGAGGAAGAAATAATTCTTTCTTTTGTGAAAATTGCGACAATGAGAGAGAAAAAGAACAAAAAAAATTAGTTATTTTTATCAATATATATCACTTATCTAGGGTTTTTGATACATGCCAAATTCAACTAGGATTCTAGCTTGAATTTTGGCCTCAATCTCTCCCTACTTAAGTGTTATATTTTGATTCAAATTCATTTAGGATTTAAACTCAAATAACTTAATTATCAAAAGATAAATAAATATTTAATTATCCAAAGATAAATAAATATTTGTTATTATCCATTCCTTTTCCATTTTTTCACTCTCTCATTGACTAAATTCCATTTAGCAATTTAATTACCCTTTAACCTTATTAATTTGACTTTAATTAAAAGCCCAAATTAATGCCCAATACTTTATATAATATTTTAGGCCCAATACTTTGTGTGCGATGCTATAGGTCCATTTAATATTGGCAATGGATTAATAAATAATCCAAAGGATATATATATATATATATATATATATATATTCTCTAGCAAGATATTATAGCATTCCAAATTAAATGAAAATGCAATTTTTCATAGTTCCTACCCTATAAATATCAGAATTAATATAAGGAATGGAACAAGTCATCCTAATATATGCTAATACCTTTCTTGATATTCCAGTGCCACTAAACTCTTAGATAAATAATGATTACTCATTATTTAATCTCGATATGGCCATACACTTCTTAGTTCATTGATCAAGTAGCCAATGATATTTTTCTCTCTCATCTAAAAGGGTAATCCCTTTACTTCTCTCATGTTCTCTAACATGAAATAGTGCATGCTGAAGCATACCCATACTTGTCACTTTTTTACGAGCACGTTAAGTGTATGTCAAAGTACACAGTAATTCATAAAGAGTTTTATAGAGATTTTAGCTCTAAGAACTCCGATGCAAAAATTGCAATTAAGAAACACTTATGAGTTGTACCATGTAGTGTTTTCATGAACGGATCAAATCTAGATACCATGTTCCAAACATGTATCTATGATCTCTGATTGATACTCTAGTCCTTATGATTCGTAAGATAGAACTCAACTTATCAAAGAGAGCATACTAGTCTTAATTCATTTGTTATTTCCATAACAATGACTGACTAAGGATATTTAGAATGAAATTTCAAATGTTTCAAGGTCTTACAACCATGTGCCTCACACATGATAACTTAAACTAAAACAATATTCTTAGATAGTTCTATCACTTGATATGCACATGAATATAATAGATAAAACAAATGCATCATTTATTAACATGAGTTTTTTATAATAATGCATTGGGGCTAGGGCTTACACTAACAATCTCCCACTAGCACTAGTACCAATTGGGCATAGCCTTAAGACCGAATGCTCTCAAATGAGCTTTGTGTAGATTTGGATGTAACTATTTCATCAATAGATCTGATAAATTTTCTTCACTCGCTATCTTGCTAATCTTAACGTCCCCACGGTCAATGATCTCGCTGATCAGCTGGTACCTCCTGAGTATGTGTTTGGATTTCTAGTGTGATCGTGGCTTCTTGGCCTGTGCGATGGCCTCGTTATTGTAATAGAAAATATTTAATGGATCTAGGATGCTTGGGACCACTCCTAATCCAGAAATGAAATTTTTAATCCAAACAGCCTCCTTTGCAGCCTCACTCGGTGCAATATACTCAAATTTTGTAGTTGAGTTGGCAATGGTCTCTTGCTTTGAGCTTCTTCAGCTGACAGCACCATCGTTAAAAACAAAAACAAAACCAGATTGCGATCTTGAGTCCTGAGTGCTGGTCTAAAAAGCAACATCGACATAACCTTGTATGATGAGCTCTTCTTGACCACTATACACCAAGAATTGATCCTTAGTCCTCGTAGGTACTTTAGAATCCCCTTTACAACAGACCAATGCTTATCACCAGGTCTTGCTGAAACCTATTGGTTATTCTCAGTGCATGAGCAACATCCAACCTAGTACACAACATAGCGTATATGATAGATCTAATAGTAGATGCCTATGGGATTTTACTCATGTTATCCCTCTCCTTTTTGGTTTTAGGACACTGTTCTTTAGTCAAAGGAACTCCTAAAGCCAAAGGTATGTACCCTTTCTTTGAGTCTTCCATACTAAAATGCTTTAGTACTTTGTCTATATACTTTTCCTGACTTAGTCCCAAAAGCCGACGTGATTTATCTCTATATATCTGAATACCAAGTATTGTCTCGACTTCACCTAAATCTTTCATTGAGAAACACTTCCCCAACCATTGCTTAACATTTTACAATGTTGGGATGTCATTCCCAATGAGAAAGATGTCGTCTACATATAGGACCAGAAACACTACTATGCTCCCACTAACCTTCTTGTACACATAAGGCTCATCTTTTTTTTTTTGATGAAGTCAAACTCTTTGACAGCTTCATAAAAATGGAGATTCCAACTTTGGGATGCTTGCTTTAATCCATAAATGGATTTTTAAAGCTTGCAAACCTTTTTAGGATGCTTGGGATTGACAAAACCCTCAAGTTGTGTCATATACACATCCTCAAGGAGATTTTCATTAAGGAAAGCTGTTTTGACATCCATTTGCTGTATTTCATAGTTATGATATACAGCTATGGCAAGCAAGATTCTAATGGATTTGACCATGACTATAGCCGAAAAGGTCTCATCATAGTCTACACCATGAGTTTGCCGAAAACCTTTAGCTACTAGTCTACCTTTGTAGGTTTTATTAGCTTTGAGTTGAAATAGCAACTTGCATTCAATTACCTTAGCACCTTCCAGTGGATCAACCAAGGTCCAAACTTGGTTATCGTACATTGATTGCATTTCATTTTTCGTGGCTCTGAGCCATTTTTTTGAGTTAGGGCTCTCTATAGCTTTTCGATAGGTAGTTGGATTCTCACAATCAACTAACTCAATAGTGTCACTATCGGTGATTAGAAATTCATATCTCTCAATCTCCCATCATACCCTATCGGACCTTCTAGGTTCTTGTGCAATGGATTATTGTTCTACAACTGGTTGTGAACTTGATCCCATTTCCAACTCATTCTCTATAGGAGTTTGTGGCACTTAAATTTCTCCAAGTTCTACTTTGCTCCCACTATCTTTCTTGAGAAGGAATTCCTTTTCCAAGAAAATAACTTTACGAGAAATAAACACTTTGTTCTCATCTTGTGAGTAAAAGTAGTATCCCTTTGTTTCTTTGGGATAACCCATAAACAAGCAGACAACAGATTTGGACTCTAGCTTGTCAGATGTTAATTTCTTAACATGTGCTTCACAACCCTAAATCTTGAGAAATGATACATTGGGCTCTTTCCCAGTCCATACCTCGTATGATGTCTTCTTAACTACTTTAGTTGGACTATGGTTTAGTAGAAACATAATATTTTCTAATGTATAACCCCAAAAAGAGACAGAAAGATTAGCTTGCCTTATCATTGATCGAGCCATGTCCAATAGAGTTTGATTTCTCCATTCAAACACACAATTCCATTGTGGTGTTCTAGGAGGAGTGAACTGTGAAATAATTCAACACTCCTTCAGATGACTGTCAAACTCTTGGCTTAAGTATTTGCCACATCGATCTGATCGAATGGCTTTTATACTTTTGCCAAGTTGGTTTTCTACTTCGTTCTTAAACTCTTTGAATTTTTCAAAAGTTTTAGACTTGTGCTTCATTAGATAGACATAGCCATATCTATTAAAGTCGTTTGTGAACATTACGAAGTAACTAAAACCACCTCTAGCCTATTTACTTAATGGTCCACATACGTCGGTGTATATTAATTCCAATAAGTTACTAGTCCTCTCACCTTTCTTGTTAAAAGGACTCTTTGTCATTTTTCCGTGCAAACATGGCTCGCATGTGTCATAAGGTTCCAAATCAAATGGCCCAAGCACTCCAGATTTGTGGAGTCTTGAATTGCATTTTTCGTTTACATGTCTTAAACGACAATGCCAGAAGTAAGTAAGGTTCAATTCGTTTGATTTAAACCTCTTTATATTAATGTTGTATATGGACTCTTTATTTTGTAGATCAAGGATATAAAAAGCATTTTTGTAACATAGCGATGCCATATAAAATCATTGGCGATGAAAATGAATATTGCCATTATTAATACAAAAGTCAAATCCATCCATATCCAAACATGAAACTAAAATAATATTTCTGCTTATAGCAAGCACAAAATAACAATTCATTAAATCTAAACATAATCCAGAAGGTAAAGTGAGTTGATAGTTGCCTATCTCCATGGCTGTAACTCGTGCTCTATTCCCCACGTGGAGGTCCACTTCACTCTTCCCTAGTAATCGCCTATTTCTAGTTTAATTGATTAATTTTAAAATCACTTAAAACTATGTCTAGTTTGTGTTTGTTACATGTTTAATCAACATTGTTTGTTTTGTTTTGATTAAAATGGTAAAAACACATTTAGATTAAAATGGTACAGAATATTAAATCAATATTTATGACCTTATTTAATTTATTAAATGACTCATAAAATTGTTTTAAGTATTTGTGCATTTTTTGTGGCATCACATAAGCATTAAACAACTAGTTTTGTTGTTTGTTTGTTTTATATGCATGCCGTGTACCATATATATATGTTCTTCATGATTTTGTGTTTTAATTCATGTTGGTACATATTATATGTATTTTTAATGTTTATGGGCTTGATGACATAAAATTAAAAATGGAAAAATTGGAAATAATACTAGAGTTGATTTATAGCACAAATCTAACTAGTTAGTGTTTTGGGCTTTTAAGAGAACTTATTCAATAAGAGGATTTAGTCCATTGGGCTTTGGCCCAGGCCCATCATGGGGTCTTTTCTTAAAGGTTCAAGTACATAATTTCCATTAATGAGCTTGGATAAATTAATAAAATTGGACTTTATTTTATCCATGAATGTTATGTATATTTATTTGCTAATTTGGTGTGATGAATGGATATGCATGGTGGATTCATGGGCTCTGGGTTTTGTAATTAAATAAGGCCTGCGAGCCATTATTTTTATTGTAAAAGTTTTCATTTATTTCTTAGAATAGAAAATACTTGAAGATTTTGTAAATCAAGACGAAGCCCACCGGAGTGGAAAAGCCAAACTCGAAGATTATTTTGTAATAGTATAGAATCTTAGTTGTAGGTTTTTGGGCCCATGTTTGTCATGCTTTACTTTATGCAATTATTTATATATGCATGCTATGTATGGATGACAAAGCGTATGCCATGTAAGCCGTAATAAAATGAATCCCTAAAATAGTAAGTCACAAAGTTGCCTTCCTAATTCGAAACATGTCAAGGCATCGATCATCAGTCACGTAGACTAGGAGTCCTAGATGCGCCCGATTATCTTTGTGAGGCATGGGTTGTGAATGTAGGTTGGACTTAACATGGAAAGGGATTCCCGGACCTAGGCAACTAATAAATGGGTTGTGCTATAACATCTTAAGATGTTAGCCCATTTGATCCAAGAGTCATGTACGAGACATGATTGGAGTTTTCCTACCTAAGTAACTTAATTTATTAGGTGTACAAGCTTAGGTTGACTAATAAGTTGTTGTGAAAAGTGGATCTTGGCCCACATTAAATCACTAATGCGAATTATTTAAAGGGATATTAATTCGGTTTGTGGGATCATAAATAAGACCTCATTTAATCTTGCTAAATTTTATTGTAGATTGAAAATGGCATCTTCAAACAACAATTTCTCATTGCGATCGGTCCTTGAAAAGGACAAATTGAATGGCTCCAATTTCATAGACTGGTCTTGAAACTTAAGAATAGTTCTTAAGCAAGAGAAAAGGTCATATGTTTTGGATGCACCCTTGCCTGAAGAACCTGGCAGGAACGCCTCTGCGGTTCAAAAGGAAACTTTTGAGACCAAGAAGAGCTACTCCAATGATGTGACCTGTCTAATGCTGGCCACTATGGTGGCTGAATTGCAAAAGCAATTTATAGACCAAGAGGCTTATGCGATCATGGTGCACCTCAAGGAGATGTTCCAAGAGCAAGCTCATCACGAGAGGTTCGTGACAACAAAGGCTTTAATTCCTTGTAAGATGGCTGCGGGTACTCCTATTAGTACCCATGTACTCAAGATGAAAGGGTATCTTGATACTCTTGAGAAGCTTGAGGTACAAGTGCCAAAGGAATTGGCCACTGACTTGATCTTAGGATCATTGACTAATGATTATGATCCATTCGTGATGAATTATAACATGCATGCAATGAACAAGTCAGTCACTAAGCTCCATGGGATGCTTAAGAATGCTGAAAAGAACATTCGAAAGACCAATCCCGTATTGATGGTTCAAGGGGGCTTTAAAAAGGGACCCGTTAAGGGAAAGGGAAAGGGAAAGGCAAAACCCAAAAATGACCTGACTCGGTTCAAGTCAAGTGGGAGTGTACCTCAGGCCCAATCCAAGCCCAAGGCACAGAAGCTCAAAGAGAGTGAAAGCACTTGCTTCCATTGCAACAAGATAGGGTATTAGAGGAAGAATTGCGCTCTCTTCAAGGAAGAACAAAAGAAGAATGGAGCCAAGGCATCCAGTTCTGCTATTTTTGTTGTTGAAATTAACCTTTCTATTTCTACCACTTGGGTATTGGATATCAGTTGTGGTTCTCACATTTATTAAAATGTGCAGGGGCTAAGAAATAGGCAGTTACTTGGGAAGAATGAAGTGGACCTCCGTGTGGGGAATGGAGCACGAGTTGCTGCCATGAAGATTGGTGACTATCACCTCACTTTACCTTCCGGACTTTGTATTGTTTTGAATAATTGTTATTATGTGCCTGCTATGAGTAGAAACATTATTTCAGTTTCATGTTTGGATAATGATGAATTTGATTTTGTTATTAAAAATGGCAATGCTCATATTCGTCGTCAAGGCATTTCTTATGGCAATGCCATGTTGCAAAATGGCCTTTATATCCTTGATCTGCAAAACAAAGAGTCCATATACAACATTAATACGAAGAGGGTTAAGTCAAACGAATTTAACCCTACTTACTTCTGGCATTGTCATTTAGGAAATGCAAACGAAAAATGCATTTCAAGACTCCACAAAACTGAAGTGCTTGGGTCATTCGACTTAGAGTCTTATGACACATGCGAGCCATGTTTGCATGGAAAAATGACAAAGAGTCCTTTTAAGAAAAAAGGTGAAAGGACTAATAACTTATTGGAACTAATACATACCGATGTATATGGACCTTTAAGTACACAAGCTAGAGGTGGTTTTAGCTACTTCGTGACATTCACAGATGACTTCAGTAGATATGGCTATGTCTATCTAATGAAGTATAAGTCTGAAACTTTTGAGAAATTCAAAGAGCTTAAGAACGAAGTAGAAAAACAACTTGGCAAAATTATAAAATCCATTCGATCAGATCGAGATGGCGAATACTTAAGCCAAGAGTTTGACAATCATCTAAAAGAGTGTGGTATTATTTCACAGCTCACTCCTCCTGGAACACTGCAATGGAATGGTGTGTCCGAAAGGAGAAATCGTACTCTGTTGGACATGGTTCGATCTATGATGAGTCAAGCCAATCTTCCTATCTCTTTTTGGGGTTATGCATTAGAAACTGCTGCGTTTCTATTGAACCGTACTCCAACTAAAGTAGTTGAGAAGACACCATACGAGGTATGGACTGGGAAAGAACCCAATATGTCTTTTCTCAGGATTTGGGGCTGTGAAGCACATGTTAAGAAATTAACATCTGACAAACTAGAGTCCAAATCCACTATCTGCTTGTTTGTGGGTTATCCTAAAGAAATAAAGGGATACTACTTTTACTCACAAGCCGAGAACAAAGTATTTGTTGCTCGTAAGACTATTTTCTTGGAAAAGGAGTTCCTTCTCAAGAAAGATAGTGGGAGTAAAGTAGAACTTGGAGAAATTCAAGTGCCACAAACTCCTATAGAGGATGAGTTGGAAATGGGATCAAGTTCACAACCAGTTGTGGAACAAGAACCCATTACACAAGAACCTAGAAGGTCCAGTAGGGTACGTCAGGAGATTGAGAGATATGGATTTCTAATCACTGACAGTGACACTATTGAGTTAGTAGATCGTGAGGATCCTACTACCTACCGAGAAGCTATTGAGAGCCCAGACTCAAAAAATTGGCTTGAAGCCATGAAATCCGAGATGCAATCAATGTACGATAACCAGGTTTGGACCTTGGTTGATCCATCGGAAGGTGTTAAGGTAATTGAATACAAGTGGCTATTCAAACTCAAAGCTGATAAGACCTACAAAGGTAGACTAGTAGCAAAAGGTTTTCGACAAACTCATGGTGTAGACTATGACGAGACCTTTTTGCCTATAGTCATGCTCAAATCCATTAGGATCTTGCTTGCTATAGCTGCATATCATGATTATGAGATATGGCAAATGGATGTCAAAACTGCTTTCCTCAATGAAAATTTACTTGAGGATGTGTATATGACACATCCTGAGGGTTTTGTCAATCCCAAACATCCTAAGAAGGTTTGCAAGCTTCAAAAATCTATTTATGGATTAAAGCAAGCATCCCGAAGTTGGAATCTTTGTTTTGATGAGGCAGTCAAAGAATTTGACTTCATCAAGAACGAAGATGAGCCTTGTGTGTACAAGAAGGTTAGTAGGAGCATAGTAGTATTTCTGGTCCTATATGTGGATGACATCCTTCTCATTGGGAATGACATTCCAACATTGCAAAAGGTTAAAGCAATGGTTGGGAAAATGTTTCTCAATGAAAGACTTAGGTGAAGCCGAGACAATACTTGGTATTCGAATCTATAGAGATAGATTGAATCGGCTCTTGGGATTATGTCAAGAAAAGTACATAGACAAAGTACTAAAGCATTTTAGTATGGGAGACTCAAAGAAAGGATACATACCTTTGGCTTTGGGAGTTCCTTTGACTAAAGAACAGTGCCCTAAAACCAAAGAGGAAAGGGACAACATGAGTAGAATCCCATATGCATATGCTATTGGATCTATCATGTACGCTATATTATGTACTAGGTTGGATGTTGCTCATGCACTGAGTATAACTAGTAGGTTTCAGCAAGACCCTGGTTAGAAGCACTGGTCTGCTGTAAAAGGGATTCTGAAGCACCTGCGAAGGACGAAGAATCAATTTTTGGTGTATGGTGGTCAAAAAGAGCTCGTCATACAAGGTTATGCCGATGCTGCTTTTCAGACCAGCACTCAGGATTCTAGATCGCAATCTGGATTCATTTTTGTTTTGAACGGTGGTGCTGTCAGCTGGAGAAGCTCGAAGCAAGAGACCGTTGCCGACTCAACTACAGAATATGAGTATATTGCAGCGAGTGAAGCTGTAAAAGAGGCTGTTTGGATTAAAAATTTTATTTCTGGATTAGGAGTGGTCCCAAGCATCCTAGATCCATTAGAAATTTTCTGTGACAACAACGGGGCCATCGCACAAGCAAAGGAGCCCCGGTCACACTAGAAATCCAAACACATACTCAGGAGGTACCACCTGATCAGAGAAATCATTGATCGTGGGGACGTCAAGGTTAGCAAGATAGCAAGTGAAGATAATGTAGCAGATCCTTTGATGAAACATTTGTGTCCAAATCTGCATGAAGCTCATTTGAGAGCGTTCAGTCTTAGGGCTATGCCCAATTGGGTCTAGTGCTAGTGGGAGATTGTTAGTGTAAGCCCTAGCCCCAATGTATTGTAATAAAAAACTTTAATTAATAAAATGAGGCATTTGTTTTATCCATTGTATTCTTGTGCATATCAATTGATAGAGCTATCCAAGAATGTTGTTTCAGTTTAAGTTATCATGTGTGAGGCACATGGTTGTAAGACCTTGAAACAAATGAAACTTCATTCTAAATATCCCTAGTCAGTCATTGTTATGGGAATAACAATGAATTAAGACTAGTATGCTCTCTCTGATATTATGAGTTCTGTCTTATGGATCATTAGGACAAAAGTGTCAATCAGAGATCATAGATACATGATAAAGAACATGGTATCTGGATACGATCCACTCATGAGAACACTACATGGTACAAGTCATAAGTGTTTCTCATATGCAAGTTTTTTATCGGAGTTCTTAGACCTGAAATCTCTATAAAACTCTTTATAAATTACTGTGTACTTTGACATACACCTAACGTGCTCGTAACAGAGTGACAAGTACGGGTATGATTGGGTATGCATTGATTCATGTTAGAGAGCATGAGAGAAGTGAAGGGATTACCCCTTTTGATAAGAGAGAAAATATCATCGACCACTTGATCAGTGAACTGAGAAGTGTATGGCCATATCGAGATGAGATAATGAGTAATCATTATTTATCTGAGAGTTCAGTGTCACTGGAATATCAAGAAAGGAATTAATATATATAAGGAAGACTAGTTCCATGCCTTATATTAATTCTGATATTTATGGGTAAGGGACTATGCAAAATTGCATTAGGTCACTAAATGCCATATGCATTTTCATTTAATTTGGAATGCTATAATATCTTGCTAGAGAATATATATAGCCTTTGAATTAATTTATTAATTCATTGCCAACATTAAATGGACCTATAGGATCGCACATAAAGCATTGGGTTTAAAATATTTAAATTAAGTATTGGGCATTAATTTGGGCTTTTAATTAAAGTCAAATTAATGTGTGTAATGGGTTATTAGATTGCTATTGGACCTTGGCCCATGAGAGAGAGAAATTCAGCCCACAAGATTTAATTTCAATTAATTAAATGTCTTATATAAATTTAATTAATTGAGTATTAAAGCCTAAAGATATTTTTTATCTAGATAAATCATTTAAATAGAAGTTGATGTGGCCGAAATTCCTAGGGAAATACCAAGGCATTTCGGCACATGTATTATTTTATTTAAGTGGTTTATTAGATTTAAGTGTCTTATCTTTTATCCTAAATTAAGTGATATTATTTGATTAAATTTCTTTTGTTTTTATCTTGGATAAATTAAAAGAGTTTTTATCAATAAATATTTTTTATTTTAATTAAGTGATAAAGGCTAAAATTAATTATCTTTAGCTAATGTTAATTATCTTAAGGTAGTGGATTTTAGTTTTATCACTTAATAAAATGAAATAATATATATTGGATGAGAGAGAACTAACCCTAATTTTTCTCTACATTTGGCGTGAAAATTCTCTCCCTCACTCAAGATTTTCTTTTTGGCCTAATTCCTCTAAGAGAAAGATACTCCTTCATTCTCTTGTGTTCTTGAAGGTCAATAGCATTTGAAATAAGTACAAGATTAAATCTTGTAGCTTAAATCAATTGCCATTACACGATACTTAAACCGAGAGCTAGCAATCTCGATTTTAAGCCGTCTTTGCAATTATGTGTGTGAACATAGAGAAGAGTAGAGTAAAGGCTGTTCTTTTTGGCATTGATGGAGAAGATCAAAGGTGGCTATATCACTCTTGGTTACTGGTCTTCATCAAACCAAATATTTAAGTGCATCAATAGTTGTAAATTTTACAATCCTAAAATTGCATGTTTCGTTTCTTGCTTTGGATTTGTATGGTATGTATGATGAAAATTTTTTTTTTCGCTGCGTTATCATCACATTCATACCATGTCATATTCCATTAGTATATGTATAAGTCCATAAATTAAAGCGTGACAAACATGGGCCTAAAAACTTTCAACTAAGATTCTATACTATTACATATAAATCTTTAAGTTGGGGCTCTCCACTCTGGTGGGCTTCATCTTGATTTACAAAGTCTTCAAATAAATACTATACTAAGAAATAAATGAAACTTTTACACTAATCCTTAATGGCATGTGGGCCATATTTAATTATATAACCTAGGGCCTATAAATACACCATGCATATTCATTCATCACACAAAACAAGCAAACAAATATACATAACATTCATGGATAAAACAAAGTCCAATTTTAATTAATTAAGCCCAGCCCATTAATGGAAATTGTGTACTTGTACTTTTAAGAGAAGGCCCCGTGATAGGCATGGGCCGAAGCCCAATCGACTAAATCCACTTATTGAATAAACTCTCTTAAAAACCCAAAAGACAAACTAGTTATATTTGTGCCATAAATTAACTCTAGTGTAATATCCAATTTTGCCATTTTTAATATTATGTTATGCAGCACATAAATGTTAAAAATAAAAATAATATGAACCAACATGAATCAAAAAAAAATTCATGAAGAACACATAACACATTCGACACTGATAACAAAACAAACAAACAATGTGAACCTAGTTGTTTAATGCTCATATAATGCCACAAACGATGCACAAACACTTAAAAAGATTTTATGAGCCATTTAATAACTTAAATAAGGTCATAAACATTGAATTAAGGTTCTGTTCAGATCTGATCTAAATGTGTTTTTTCCATTTTAATCAAAACGAAACAAACAATGTTGATTAAACATACAATAAACACAAACTAGTTAATTGTTTTAAGTGATTTGTAAATTAACCAATTAAATTGTTGTAGACTAGAATTAAAATCATTTTTAAAACATGTCCAAACCTATTATTAATATTATAAAATCACTTACAAACATTCCCAACACATTTTTACATTTTATAGAGAGAAACTAGCTAGTAACAAATGCATATCAAGCAAACAAACACCTAGTTTCATAATTAATGTGTTCAATCAGGTATATATATATATATATATTTAAAATAGACCATGAATAGGTCTAAAAACATCTTAAGATAATATATTAACATGTCATAATACCCAATTAACCATTTAAAATTGTTTTTACACTAAACAATGCAAAAGACTAAAAATATAAAATTTCAGCATCACGTTTTATACAACAAATGATTTTTAATCAAGTTGTAATGCTTCCAAAGCACTAAAACAAACATGATTAGTCTCTGATACCACTGATGAGATATCACATGGCATAAATAAAATGATCATGTAGCGGAAAAACAAAAACTTTTAATCATACAAGCCAAGTAATAATGACATTGAATCGAAAACATGCAATTTTAGGGTTTCGATTGAGCTTACTCTTTGAATGCACTTTAAAACTATTTTTTTTTGCAATGACCAGTATATAAGATAAATCTATATACCCTTGAAATCAACCACCAATGCCAAAGGTGCTGCCTTTTATGCCACACCACTTTATGTTCACACACACACTTGCAAAGTCGACCTAAAATGAAGAGTGCTAGCTCTAGGTTTTGTATTCAGCAATGGGTATGGTATAAAGACACAAGATTTGATCTTGTTCTTCCTAGAGTTTTTTCAATGGCTGTCCAAAATACAAGAGAGGAAGAAATAATTCTTTCCCTTGTGAAAATTGCGACAATGAGAGAGAAAAAGAACTTAAAAAACATTAGTTATTTTTATCAATATATATCACTTATCTAGGGTTTTTGATACATACCAAATTCAACTAGGATTCTAGCTTGAATTATTGCCTCAATCTCTCCCTACTTAAGTGTTATATTTTGATTCAAATTCATTTAGGATTTAAACTCAAATAACTTAATTATCAAAAGATAAATAAATATTTGTTATTATCCATTCCTTTTCCATTTTTTCACTCTCTCATGGACTAAATTCCATTTAGCAATTTAATTACCCATTAACCTTATTAATTTGACTTTAATTAAAAGCCCAAATTAATGCCCAATACTTTATATAATATTTTAGGCCCAATGCTTTGTGTGCGATGCTATAGGTCCATTTAATATTGGCAATGGATTAATAAATAATCCAAAGGATATATATATATATTCTCTAGCAAGATATTATAGCATTTCAAATTAAATGAAAATCTAAATGGCATTTAGTAACCTAATGCAATTTTTCATAGTCCCTAACATATAAATATCAGAATTAATATAAGGCATGGAACAAGTCATCCTAATATATGCTAATTCCTTTCTTGATATTCCAGTGGCACTAAACTCTTAGATAAATAATGATTACACATTATTTCATCTTGATATGGCCATACACTTCTTAGTTCATTGATCAAGTGGTCGATGATATTTTTCTCTCTTATCGAGAGGGGTAATCCCTTTACTTCTCTCATGCTCTCTAACATGAATTAGTGCATGCCCAAGCATACCCATACTTGTCACTTTGTTACAAGCACGTTAAGTGTATGTCAAAGTATACAGTAATTTATAAAGAGTTTCATAAAGATTTTAGGTCTAAGAACTCCGATGCAAAACTTTCAATTGAGAAACACTTATGACTTATACCATGTAGTGTTCTCATGAGCGGATCGAATCCAAATACCATATTCTAAACATATATCTATGATCTCTAATTGACACTCTAGTCCTTATGATTCGTAAGACATAACTCAACTTATCAGAGAGAGCATACTAGTCTTAATTCATTTGTTATTCCCATAACAATGATTGACTAGGGATATTTAGAATGAAATCTCAAATGTTTCAAGGTCTTACAACCATATGTCTCACACATGATAAGTTAAATTGAAATAATATTATTGGATAGTTCTATCACTTGATATGCACAGGAATATAATAGATAAAACAAATGCCTCATTTATTAACTTGAGTATTTTATAACAATGCATTAGGGCTAGGGCTTACACTAACAAATATACCCTTGAAAAGGGTTTCACAACCTAAATCTAGTAGAGATTAATATAGTAGATATGGTGTAAATGAAAATAACGATCAAAATTTATAATAATCCAAAACAAAGAAAGGCTTTTTATATTACCTTTAATGTACTTACTCGATTAGATATCTCAATGTCAAATTTATGAGCCCTTCTCATGCTGAAAAAAATCAAAACAGTTGAAAAATATAAATAAATAAGTGCCAAAAGCAACCTTTTTCAGTTACAAACTTTTGAAAGCCTTTATGAATGCAATACTAGTTCTCAAACCAAAATTTTACAACCTTTTACAGAGCAAACGATCACTTCTTTATGTAAGGAAGAATGCATGAGCATATAGGGTGTATATGCATAAAAGTTAACCCACTTGCCAACTTGTTCTCTGCAAATTCACTCATTTTTTAGTGTATGGTTGTACCAATAAGAGTGTACTGGCATGCATCTCAAGTACCTGAGGCCACTTGTATGAAAAGGTAAAGTTTTTTTTGATGCACGACTGTATGCTCTCTTTTTAAGGTCATATAAAGTTAAAAATGGAAAAACCCTAACAACTAGGCCAAATAATGAGATTTCCTTTTTGTACAAGGTTGTATAAGCCCCTATGCACGGGTGTGTAAGGCTGGGGACTTGTCTAACTTATCTTTTAAGCCCTTAGCCAAAGATATTTGTCATTGTTCATAGTTGCTTCAATCAAGCATAAAAACACTTTAAAATATTTTTTTTGAAGGATTTAAACACAAAAAGGATTCATTATCCTCGATGCACTATCTTTACCATCCTCGATGCACTATCTTTAAAGAAGCAGTTTTCTTTATTAGGTAACCCTAAAAAAAGCCTCCTCAAAACCCCAATGTCTATTGCTTCCATCCCCTCTCTTGCCCTATATATATAAATCCATATTACATGAAAAATTCTAGAGATGCTTGATGTTGGAATGCTATTGGTCTATATTTTCAAGTCCTTGGTTAATTCATAATTGTATCATCATTTATAATTTCCATTTACATAAAATATTTACTTATTTAATACATTAACCATTAATTTATATATATTTATGCTTGTATAACATAATTTAAGCAATCGACCAAATTACCCCTGACTTATGCATTAATACTAGTTTTATCCCAATTAAATAAATAATTTTTAGAATCACTAATACTTGTACCACACACACTCATAACCATACCATAATCCTATTGGGGGTATTATTTTCTAACATACATACCGAATAATAAGGATTGCTCTTAGTAAGATAAGGAACCGAGTATTCTTTTTTGTGTGTTTGGCAAACTTTTCTAAACTGTTTTAGTTTTTTGTGCTCATCTCAAGCATTTAAGGGATATGTGTAGACATTGGATCCTAATGCAGCTTAAATTAGAGTTACTTAATGAGGATATTGCTACTCATATTATAGATAAAAAAAATAAGTGCTAGTCCCTATCCATGGTTTTTGGATTCTTAAAAGGTTATTCTCAGGCTTTGCCTTTTATGGCTTTTTGTAAGTTGAAATAGGTTTTTATTTGTAGAAATTAGAGTTTTAGGTTGAATGACACCTATCACATATGAGGTGATGCCTGTTTGTCACCTGGATTGCCCTGTCTACCTCTTATTGGTAGGCTTTCTTACATGTTACCTTTCTTATCAATGATTCGCTTTAAGTTATGCCCCTAACTTACTAAGCTATAGGCATAAGTTAGCCCAAGTTACAACAAGAAAGGGCATTTTTGGTAAATATTTTTCCTAAACAAGTGACACCTATCTATGGATGTGAGTGGTACCCATTGGTGAGCCTTTTTATAAATATCTTCTCCAATTTCTACAGCTAGAAGAGGAGAATAAAAAATTATTTTCTCTAAATTTTATCTTGTAAAAAATCATCCTAATGAATTTTTTTCTTAAGGGATAATTTAAGAGGAGTTTTTGGGGAGAAAAACAAGAAAAAAGGCTGAGAAAGAGAGAGAGTATTTAAGAAAAAATAGGAGAGATAAAGAGTTTTAAAAAGAAGAGCTTTTGGAAGAAAAACCAAAATTTCTCTAAAACTTTGAAAAATCTAATGAAAAAAAGGCTAAGCACTAGGATTCTCTTAGTTGATTGAGACAAATTTACTGATACTAATATTCTAATCTCAAAGCCTTTAGTTTTCTGATGCTAAAAATTAAATAAATAATATATAAAGCGTAATTTTTTTACTCTGTTACTTGCACTTTTATTGCTTGAAATTTTAATTCCTTGATTTTTTAGGTTTAGTTCTTTTTTACATGTTTTTTTTATCTATTTTTAGGTTTGTTATGACATAATACTTGTGAGTTCGATTGAATCCATATAGAAAAGCATGTTTATAGGCTCTTTATTCATGAACCTTTTTCTTATTGTTTTGTTTTTTAATTCCTTGATTATTATTCTTTGATTTTTATGTCTCAAAATGAGTTTTTGACAATCCAAAAGTGATTTTGAGGTATTTTAGCAATTTTTATTCGCATATAATTGTGGTTTTTTACATGTCTGAGTGAAAAGCTATTTTCTATACTTAAGACTGCCTTTAAGTCATGATTCATAAGAAGAAAATTGGGTGATGCCTGTCACTTATATAGCCTAATGGGATGTCACGTTATCCTCCCTCCTATTATGCACTCTTGGCCGGCCGTTTTATCTCCTTCATTTGCCTATTTAGCACTCATTTTGGCTATCTATTGGGATCAATTTTACGCCAATTTTTGTTTACTTTAGTTATTCTCTTGTATTATGATTTATTTTTTTTCCTTTTTGTATTTCTAATTTCTGATTGTTTATTTTTGTTGTCATACATGTATATATTTGTTTGTTTTCTAGCTTTTATTTATGTTTATGTGATTTTCTTTACAAGTGTGCAACCATTTTTATTCAAATATTAATTTATTTATTATATTTCTAATCATTTTTTTGCTTTAATAGACCCACACGAACACACATGCTCTTAGCGGATGGAGGTTCGAAGGCTATGATGTATGTGTCATAGTAAATTATCATTTTGTACATTATTTTTAGTTTTCTTTTATTCTTTAGTTGTATTGTAATAATAAATGATTTTTTGGCCATTACAATATTATACACCAAATGGATTTATACAAACAAGCATGTGGGATTTTCTTAATAAAAAAGAACCAATGTCCTATTTCAATACAAGAAAAATGCAAAATAGCGAGCACAAAAATCCTCGCTAAATGATGATTTTTCTTCGTTAAATTAATTTAGTGAGGATAAAAAATTTGTAACGAAAGTCATCCTGGCTGAATTTAGCGAGGATATTAGTCCTTACTAACTTTTGTGAGGACTAACCTTGCGAGTATTTAGTCTTCGCCAACTTTTGCGAGGACTAAGTCCTTGCTAACCTTGCGAGGATTTAGTCTTCGCCAACTATTACGAGGACTAATTCCTCGCTAACCTTGCGAGGATTTAGTCCCCACCAACTTTTACGAGGACTAAATCCTTGCTAAATTAGCAGGGACTAAGTTATCACTGTCTTTTGTGAGGATTTAATTCTCGCTAACTTTTGCGAGAATTTAATTCTTGCTAAATTTAACATGAGATTTATCCTTACTAAATGTTGATATGAATATTTTTTGTTAATTTAATTTGCAAATTTCATTATCTAAACAATAAATTAAAAAATAACAAATTTATATTTACTCAATATATATATATATATATATATATATATATATATATATATATATATATATTGTTATTCACAAGTGTAAAGCATTGCTAATAATATATGCAAAATGATGCATGCATATATAACTGTAACAATGAACAGTCATAAATAATTCATAAAATGTCAGCTGCTTCTAGTTTATATAGTTTTGTATTGATTGATTGTAGATAACCAAAAACTCCCTCCATAATAGAATTTGCTGGCTTCTACATATCAACAAAAAAGAACTAATTCATATGAAGATATAGAAAAAAACTTAAAGCAAACTTTGCACTATGAAAGAATTTCATATAAGAAAAATAATTCATAAATTTTTAGCATTGATTGTTCTTTTACAGCCTATGAAGCATGTTTGTAAACCATGACATCATTGTCCATGTCAAGAAAAACAAAAATATATATACAAAAAATTGTATCTCCATGTCTATAGTGTTAGATATTCGAAACATTTGCCCATATAAATACAAAATAGGTAGCTTACCATAGGTCCTGAAATTCTCACATCCTCTAGGAAGGCCCAGAACCACTCATATAACTATAAATAAATAAGTTCAAGGAAAACAATGAATTAAAGCAATAGGACTTAATTACCAATAATAAATATTTTTGTGCACATGACATAAAGATTCCGACTACAACTTCTTAATTCACTAAAAGAACATCAAGATCATTTTTATGGCTAAAAGAATTATTTTCTTGGTCAGAACACTTGAGAACAAAATCACACTTAAAAATTACGAGGCAACCAAAATAATAAATGACTCTTTTTAACTAGAAATTAATTACATGATTAAAGAAATTAACTAATAAGAGGCATTGTTCTTCATTTTATCATTATCAAAACTTGTAGGGCATAAAAAAATATTGGACACACAAACCTCGACATTGGTAAAATTCGAGTACTTTCCTTTAGACACTATCTGTTGGCATTTCAAAGACGAATCCTTTGATATAAACATAGTTCCATCTATAAGTATTGCCAACTTCCCATCCTGATCTTTAACATAGTTACCATTAGCATCCTGCATATGAATTATGTAATAAAATTAAAATATTGCATATTAGGTAGTAAAAAAAAAGCATATCAATCTCAATGACAGTAACATAAAATTAACAAATCCCATTTAAAATCATACCTTGCATGGAACATCACTAATTTTTTCAATCTGTATACTAGATAAATCAACATCCCCATATATAGTCTTTAATAACATTAGAGAAAATCTATATTCCAAAGAATGATAGTAATCAAATAGTAGATGAGATTCAATTCTAACAAACAATACTTTTTTTTGATAAGCTGCTGATGTTATTAATAGTATAGAAATAGCAGTACAAAGGGACCAAATAAACTATCAGACCCCTAGACATTCTAGCAAACTTAGCTCTTCTATTTTGGCTTTCTTACATTGTCCATGCTCTAACTCTCTCTACTTTTTAGTTGAAACATGAACTTGAACAGTTGTGTTGCCATCTAGGTTGATCAAGAGTAACTTGATTCCTTACTACAGTCATGCAAAACATTTTATTAGCTTAGAGAATATGCATACATATGTTTTTCCAATTCAAGTCTTGTAGGGTTTACTCATAATTGCTTTTGAGCAGTGAGCATAAGCTTGAATTTTCTCTGTTCTAGAGAAAGCTGCAGACAAGGCCATTCTTCCCATTAATCAATGCCAAAGAAGAGAACTATAAATGTAAATAACAAGGAAATTTCTTGCTTAGACTAGGTTGATATATCCCATCATGGATTGAGCTAATAATGCACTACTTTAAATATTAAACTAGCTGTGAAAATTATTTTTCTTATATAGCAGTTTATTATTGGCTTGCTTAATGAATCAAAGCATATACTTAAAGTTTAATAAGTACTTGTAGTAATCAGGATTTAGCGCAAAGGTGCTAGTGTTGAGCAAACCATAATTTCCACCAGTCAGTGTTTATCTGCAGTATGTTTTTGTATTGTATAATGATGCCATTCCTAATTGATCCAAATACCTATTTGAGTAGTTTGGAGAAAAGAATGATTTATGGACAAGTTCAAATGAGTAAATAAAACACAAGCTAATAGATTGTTGTGACTGAATTACCAGAAACTAAACACAAATTCATTTGTTACTAGATTATACCCATTATTGTATGCACCTCCAGCCTCTCCTACCCATGCAACTGCATTTGTTTGTGAACTCTTCAAAATTCCTTCAAGTCCACTAAATGACTGTGAACCACCATCAAGGTAGGATGGATCTAAGATCTTATCAACAAGGTGCTAATCAACACCAGTAGGTAAGGAACAAAAGTAAAATTATTTGTTCTCTCTCTAAACAATTTTTAGCACATTCTTTTATCTATGAACTTTGCATACCAAGTTTTGCATCAATTTATATACCTAGACCTAGGTTATAGACGTGCTGGGTGTCTACTTGAAGAGATTTTGGTGTTTTATCTATGAAATTTGCAAAACAATCTGCATCAAAGAATCCTCCTGGTGCTAAGATTAATGGCTTGTCTTCAAAACCTGTATAAATTGTTTAGACTATGTTTTGGGGTTCTACTCATACACTTGATGTTATTAATTTACAGGTAACTTGACTCAATAAAAATCAAGCTTCTATCAAAACTTAGAATCTAGAAGCAATCGAAGAAACATAATATTTTGGAATTAGATAATAATGAAATCAAATTGGAAAATTACTTGGTTGAAGAATGGCCATGATTCCATATTCTCGGCCTTAAGTGTATCCACATTGATTCCATGATAGTTTATTTTGGACCTTAATAATTAGGGTCTCTTCATTACATTATTATTTTTTACATCTATTATCAATTTATACAGGGTAGAAGAAGTGGAAAGAATAAATAAAAAAGAAAACGAGATTCTATAGAATCTTACCTCTCCTGCCTTATAACATTTCATCTCAAGAGAATAGAGCAATGTAGCATGAAAACTAGAACAATATGGCAGTAAACAATAAGAATAAAGCTACAGGGTTAATCAAACTAGCATGTTTAATGTTAATAAAACAAACCTAACCAATTTGGCTGTCAAAATGGGGATGAATTTTAATCATAATGTTAAACCATTCTGATTTATTATAACACACGTGTGAAGTAGAGTATAAGAACTACCATCAACAAAGTTCGAGACTCAATATCAAAATTTAATAGACTATGAAAACAAAACATAGAAAGACAATACAAACTCCTTATTGGAAGTGCTAACACAATCTGCGGTAAGTATGGGAATCTTGTGACTAAGTAATTTAAAATTAAATTGTTCACATACACATTTCAGCTTATGTTTAATTATCACAAACTAAATTTATTCATATGTTTAACTTATTTAAATTTGTGAACACATGCTGACATACCACTAAAAAATAAAACTAAACAAGCATTAGATTGGAATCAAAGAGACCATCAAGCCAATCCATAATAGTTTTACCTATCATAAGAACAGGTCAAATAACCAAACAAAATAGCCAAAGAAAATTAGTTTAAAATGTCTTTTCAAACTCAAAAGTGTAGAAATGACTATTTGGCTACCACTATAGCCTAACAGCTAAAAAAATAACCAATTCAACATTATTTATAGGATGGTCTATTGGATTATTTTCAAGCCAAAGCCCATTTTAAAGATTTTTTAACTTTCAAAATCCTTCTTGGTTGAATTATATTCATCTATATCGTTCTTCAATGAACAAAGTCCAATTATTTTCAACACACATGGGACAAAATTATGATGAAGTGGAACAAGATTATGATGAAGTGGAAGACCATAGAAGGCCAGTAAACCCTATAAAGATAGTACAAGTTATAATCTTTCCATAATTAAAAAGAAGTGTAAATCCAATAAAAAAGTTACAAGTTATAATCTCTCCAAAATATTGTGGTCCTGTTTTACGTCAACATCTGCTTTGATGTCTCTTTAAGGTTTGAATAATAAGCCTTGAAGCATCTTATGGAGTTTTTGGTAGGTGTTTGACTTTTCTCCATGCTTCCATTAGCTTTTTGTACCTTCACCATAAATCACAATCTGACATTTTAGGAGCTCCTAACAAAATCCATGAAAAATCACAACAAAGATCGCCCTATACTTACCAATTAGCTTGAGCCTTCTTGGAAGAGACCACATGTTTACTGAGCCCTTCTTGGACCTTACAAAAAAAAAATACAAAAAAGACACAATCTTTAAATAAGCTCAAAGACTTCCATGTTTATCATTGAACTCTTTAAGCAACCCAACACCGTTGGTAGTCTTGAAGCCAAGAAATGTAGGCGATGAGTTAAGAAACAGAGAGAGGGGAAAGAGGGTGGCAAAATAAAAAGGAATAAGGTTTTAGGGATTTAGAAAAAATAAATCCCGTTAACATCTTCTTTATCCTGCCAAAATATTTAGGTAACTTGCTAGGACATGGGTCTCGTAAAATTGGCGAAAGCTTTTGTCCTAGCTAATTTTGTAAGGATTATGTCCTCATAATTTATTTTTTATTATATAATTAAATAATAATTGATATTATTGGATGTAAAAACAATAATTTATTTCAATTTAGTTAATTTAAATAACAACAATTTAAGTCATTTAATTTTTGCTACAAAAAAATACTATCTAAATTTATTTAATTAAATGGTCTAATTCAGTGTAAATGCAATTTAAATATTGGGAATTAAAATCATATAAAAATAGCTAGGAAAATTACTCTAGCAATTTATTTACAAAATAAAATAATGAGGATTATGTCATTGCTTATTAGTGAGTGATTTATCCTCGCTAAATTAGCAAGGATTTATTTCTCGCAAAATTAGCAAGGATTTATGGTTCATCTATCAAATGCCAACTTGTTTAACTATTAGCGAGGGATTTATCCTTGCTAAATTAGCGAGGATTTTTTTCTCTCAAAATTAGCGAGAATTAAGTCCTCACTAAATGGTTCATCTATCAAATGCCAACTTGTTTAACCATTAGCGAGGGATTTTGTCCTCGCTAAATTAGTGAGGATTGTTTTGTTGCAAAATTAGCAAGGTTCATCTATCAAATGCCAACTTATTTAACTGTTAGCGAGGGATTTGTCCTCGCTAAATTAGCGAGGATTTTTTTCTCACAAAATTAGAAAGGATTAAGTTCTCGCTAAATGGTTCATTTATCAAATGCCAACTTATTTAACTGTTAGCGAGGATTTTTTTGTCGCAAAAATAGCAAGGATTAAGCCCTCACTAAATGGTTCATTTATCAAATGCCAACTTGTTTAACCGTTAGCGAGGGATTTGTCCTCGCTAAATTAGCAAGGATTTTTTTCTTGCAAAATTAGCGAGGATTTGGTTCATAAATCATTCGTGGCATGCATTAAGAGTTAGTGAGGGTTTTATGATCACAAATTCGTCGCTATTTTTTATGCCAAAATTTTTGCGCCTAAATTAGCTACAACAAAATTTATTTATCGCTAAATTATCGCAATATCTGTTTTCTAACTAGACCCTAATAATATTTGCGATAAAAATTATTTTTCATCATAATGTTTTCGCTAAATGGTGCATTTAGCAACAAATTTTTTTATCCTCACTAATTTTCATCTCTATTCTGCATTTTTTTTGTAGTGTTTTCTCGCCTAAAAATAAAATGTAAAAAGTAAGCGTTTTCATTTAAAATGGTAAATAATTTTCTTCTTTAAATAAATAAAAAAAATTCTTTACCATGTCAAATAGGTTCAATCATCCCTTTTTTACCCTAAAATACACAAAAACTTTCTTATTTTGTGAATATACATACGGGAATCTATGTTCCCTCTTAAAGCAATATTCAATGAATCTCCCATTTAATGCATGCTTTATTTGATTTGATATATCTATTTTGCTTAATAGTTTTACTTTTGTAGTATGTTTTACAACTTTCCATACATATTTGAAGTGCACCTTTACTCTTCCTAGCATAGTTATTTATGTGAGGAAAGAGATAGGAAATTAGTCTTGAAAACTCATTTATATAAAATTAACAAAGGTATGAATGCAAGTGATGTCCTGAATTGTCTCTAGTTTTTGCATCTTAAAGTTAAAAAAACTTTTTTAATTTTTATTGGGTGATAACTCTACAATACCTACCTTGTGGTGCCTAACAAAAGGCCTCGTGGGTTGATCATCAATAGTTGAATAGGGGCACCCAAAGAAGCTATCTTATGCTTTTTTGAAATATGAGATTTGGTAAATTTTTCTAAATCCCCATCCATTATGAAAGGACAAATCTTAACTAGTTACATGAACTTTCATCAGATCTTGAGCCTAAAACGAGAGTTTTCAAGATAAGACTGATACCTACCTCAAGGGTTCAACATGTGCCATAATGTGAAAGAGTTAAATTGTGAAAAATATTCCCAAATATATGCTTAAAGGTTATTTTCATGCCTTTTTTTCATTACACACCCATTCAATGAAGGAATATCTGCATTATTTGGCCAATTTGTCAACTTTATTATCATTTTTGGGTTGCACACTTGTACAAAGGAAAGAATCTACCTTTTTAAAGCCAATTTGACAAGTTGACTAAAACACTTAATTTTAATACTTTTTTTTCATTACACACCCATGCAATGAAGGAATATCTACATTATTTGGCCAATTTTGCCAACTTTATTATCATTTTTAGGTTGCACACTTGTGCAAAGGAAAGAATATACCTGTGCAAAAATGCTTTGCATGCAAGGCAATGAAAAAAATGAATCTTTTTTTTTAAAATCAACTTAATAAATTTCCTGACTTTTTTTTATTTGAAACCCATGTAAAGGGTTTTCACAATCGTACAAGCATTTCTATATATAGTTTTAGATGCAGAACTAATAAAAGGTTTATCATCAAAAAGTTATAAAAATTTCAAATTCAAAAAGTTCACTTTTAGAGTTTAGTTTGTGCTTTTAAGCTCATTTTCAACCATTCTAATGCATTAAAGACTCAAGAATTAAATAGTTTATGATTTATTTATGGATAAGTGGAGTCAAATGTTATCCAGGGCACTTTATGGTAGTAGCTATAGTACATCCTTTAGCTATTGAATCAAGAGGTATGGTGCTATAGGTTTCACCTATAGAGTAGAAAAGGGATAAAGTTCATATTCCTAAGAAGATTTTCCTAGCGAAAGAGGAGAAAGAACCAACTATCTCTCAAGCTACAAAAATTAGTGTGTCTATAGCGGTGGATTCAATTTTGAGGAATATGGAGGAAAATATAGAAGCGTTGGCCGGTATCTTATCAGTAGGGAAGGCAATTAGTTTGGAAGATAGGGATTTGGATAATAAGGAACTATTTCCTCACAGGTTTAAAATGCCCAACCTGCCCAAGTTTGATAACACTTTAGATCCATCAGTAAAATACAATGCACATTAATGATGAAAGGAACCATACTTACCAAAATGTAGAAGGTTAAATACTTTAACTTAGCCATATAAGCCTTATCAACAATTAGTATCATAGGTTAGACCGTAGGACTAAGGAGGATTGAGATATGTTGTTAGAGAAGTTCTTGAGATAATAAGACTATGGCATTAGAATAGAGGTAACGTTTAAGGATCTTAAACTGTTACAATAGAAGCCTAAGGAGTCATTTCATTAATATCTTACCAGATAGAGAAATTAGGATATGGAGACAAAACAAAAGCCTGATACCCCAGATCATATCAAGTTGTTTAAAAGGAATGTGAGTCTTTACCTAAAAGAGGGTCTTAAAATGAAAGGCCCTAAAGATTGGGAGTCCTTTAAGGAAATTTCCATTGAAGCTAATCAGTAGTACTTGGTGAAGAAGCCATATAGTGAAAATTATGGTACGAATCAAAAAAATTATGGTAATCCTAGAGCAACTAAGTTATCTAAAACCAGTAGTAGGAGCCATACTAGAAAGACAACAAAGGTGTTCGCCACTGAAGTAATTCAAAGAAATTATTCTAACTTAGATAGATCTTTATCTTAGTTTCTCAAAGGGTTGATCAAAAAAGGGAAATTGCAGATGTTACCAGCTAATCCCACCAAAAGCAAGGGGCTTCTTGATCACCGAACATGTCAATATTATGTCTTCTACCGACACATGGGACACCTGATGGATCAATATCAAACTTTAAAGGATTGAATCTAAGATCTTATAGATAATAAATAGATTTCTAACTCAGAGAAATGAGAGAAGAAGAAAAAGACTAGTTACATTGCTGTTCACCACTAGTATTTATGATTGGCGTAATCCTTCCAGATGGTATGTGCTTAGAGATTTATACGATAATGAATATATGGTCATTACCCAATCTACTCACTAAGAGACAAAAAAAGCTAAATGAGGTTTAAATAATCTAATGAGTCTAAAGTGATCATCCAAAGAAAGCATGGCAAAAGTAAACCCTATAAATTTATAGGACTCTAAAGATGATGAGCAGGAGCAGAAAGTAAAAGCTATAACCAGAAGTGGGACAATTGTACCCAAAGTGGAGAAGTGAGAAACTCTTATGTTGTTGCCTATGAAAAAAGAGTGAGAGGAGGATCTGATCTTAAAGAAATTCAAGAAAACTTCTACTCAAACTTCTATATGGGACTTACTTAGGTAATCCCCTTCCCACAGGCAGAAGTTAATTAAAGCTCTATATGAACCACTAGTGGCCACCACTATTTCTCCTTTAGAATTGCTTGAATTGATAAAAGAAGGTTAGAAAGAAAGTTTCATGTATATCGATGCAGACCTAGATATTGAAGTTAGCAACCATAACCATCATTTGTAAAAAGAAGCTTAGGTTAATGGAAAACATACAAGTGTAATAGTTTATGATGGTTCCTTAATCAATGTTTATCCACTAGTTACAATCATTGCCTTTGGTTTGAGTGAGGCTATGTCAAGAAAATTTGATTTAACCATTATAGCTTATGACAATTCTCATTAATAGGCAGTCGGTACCTTTAAGGTAATGGCAAAGATAGGGTTGATCGAATTGAAGGTAGAATTTATTGTTGTTTCAATCCTAGCTAATTTCTCGATATTATTGGGGAGACCATAGTTCCATAAGCTTGGAGGGGTTCTATCCACCATGCATACGAATGATAAAAATACCATATGAGGGCCAGATGGTCACAATAAAGTTTTTCAAGGAGAATTAGGTTTTTGTTCTAGGTATATCCAATCAGCCTTTTAGTATATTCCATGTAGCAATTGTTGATGCTAATAAGACAAGTAGTTCAATGGGAAGCCCTCAAGTTGTTAATATGATAAAGAAAATGCATTTCCTGCTAAGTTTTAAGGAAAAGATTAATAGGGGCCACATGCTGAAGTCACTTTAAGGGTTTGAGCAACATAAGAAGGGTTTAAGTTATGTTGCAACTAGTAAAGAGAGTTAGTCTAAAATAAAGCACTTGAGATAAAATCACATCTTTAATAGTTTTGTGCCCGCTTCACTAAATTACATATTCTATAGGGTGGTAGAGCTGTAGTTGATCAAAAGTAAAGTTATCCTTAGGTTTAAAGTGTTCAATGATGTATTTGACTAGTCACATGGAGTTATCAAGCTATTTGACAATTTTTAGGATGACAAAAAAATATGATTGAGCATTCTTAGTGGGATTACAAGGTCCCAGAGGAGATGATTACCCCCAATCTACTTGCCACCAAGATTAAGGCAAAGAAAAAAGTTGAGTTCAAAGTACTAATGCTTGCATTAAAGGAAGAAGTTTTGAAAACTATCTCGAAAACAAATAAGAAGTTTCCATTTTACATAAAGGATAGAAAGGCCTCAACTATAGTACCTGTATCACCAGAAGTAGATGAAGATGCTTTTATAGATACATTTTTTGCATCAAAACTTTTTAATAATGAAGTATGTAATGCTGCTTATATTAATAATATGAACAAATTTGTTTACTTGTGTGATGTTTCTCATGATTTCACTTTGCATGATCATGATCATAATCATTTATATTTGATATTAACTCAATCAATACCACTCCATTTAATTTTGTGCTTCAAAAAATCTAAAATAAAACATGATAGCATCTAACATAACCCCTAAAGAGTGGAAGAATTTTGAGAGAATAGTAAAAAAATATGGAAAAGACTTTGCTTGGACCTACGAAGACACGTCAAGGATTGATCGTGATGTTGTTTAGCATGCCATTCCTTTAAACCAAGATTCTAAGGGTCAGACTAGAGTGGACTTAAAAGGTTAAGGAGGAGGTGTATAAGTAGATTGAAGATTAAATTCCTGATAAAGATCCAGTATCTTATTTGGCTGGACAATGTTATTCTTATAGCCAAGAAGGATGGAATGGTTCATATATATGTCCATCATTGAGATTTCAACAAAGCCTACCCAAAGGATGACTTTCGCTTGCCTCATATAGACATACTAGTTGATAGTGTCACCATATGTATGATTTAAAGCTTTGTTGATAGATATGCTAGTTACAATAAAATCCTTAACCAAATCCTTAACAAGGTATAGGATCAAATCAAGGCAACTTTTATTATATAATAAAGAACTTTTACTTATAAGGTGATACCTTTTGGATTGAAAAATGTAGGTGCCACTTATCAGAGGATGGGTACCAAGATCCTTAGTTACTTGATCCATAAGGAAGTGAAAGTGTATGTTGATAATATGATGATCAAGTTGAGAACTTAAGAAGGTTACTTCAAAGCTTTGGAGAAGTTCCTTCAAAGAATTAACAAGTATATATCTCTACCTTAATCATAATAAATTCATATTTAGTGTTACTATAAGAAAGTGTTATGTCATATAGTAAGTCAAAGGGGCATTGAAGTAGATCCTGACAAAGTAAACACTGTCAAAGAAATAGCGATATCTCAAAAAGAGAAAGAAGTTAGAGGGTATTTTTGGTAGACTTTAATATATCAGCGGTTCATTACTAACTCACCTCAATCTATAAGCCAATCTTTAAGTTTCTTATAAAGAATCAGCTGGTTAGATGGAATGTTGTTTGCTATAAAGCCTTCAACACCATCATAAAATACCTTCTGCATCCTTTGGTTCTGAGATTGCCACAACCATCAAAGCCCTTAATCCTTTATTTAGTTATAAAAGAAAGCTCTATACATGCTATGATAGCTAAAAAAGATTAATTTGTAGTTAAGTTTACAATTTATTATCTCAATAAGAAATTTCTTCCTTATGAAGCCAAATATGTAAAAGTTTAAAAACTTTTTCTGGTAGTGATATTGGCATCTAAAAAAACTAAGGCATTATTTCCATTCATACAAAGTGCAAGCAGTCACTAAGTACAACCCCCTTATGTACCTTTAACTAACACCTTTCTTGTTAGAGGAAATGGGAAGATAGTTTGTATTACTACAAGAGTTTGACATTAAAACATCACTAGGAAAACCATTAAGGGGTGTGTTGTAGTACTAGATTGAACATGAGTTTTCTAATAAAGATTTTGTAGCTATTGCGGTGCTAGGATGGCTGATGTATTTTGATGAAGCTATCAGCAACAAGAAAGATGGAGTAGGGATAATCCTTGTGATCCTAGATTGTAAGAACGTCCATTGGCTTAGAAGCTAACATACAAGGCCACCAACAATAAAGCTAAATATAAAGCCTGTATTTATGGGTTGGAAGCATTGTAAGCCTTGAGGGAAAAAACTATAAAAGCATTTAAGGATTCATCATGTTTATTATGAGTAATTAGTTAAGGAAGAACGATTATTACTCTATATAAAGTGCTTCAAAGTGTTAAGTAGCCAATTAGAGGTTTGCACTTTTGATTATATGCCTAGAGATGAGAATCAATTGGAAAATACCCTTGCTACTCTAATTTCAAGATGGGATAATCAAGAATGGGTAATTGTGAAGCCAATACTAATTTCCAACTCAGACAAGCCCTATTTTGAAATTGAATAGGTAATAGATGTCGACGCCACTAATAGGAATCCATGGTGTTTTGATGTTCATAATTGCTTGGAAAGATCAATATTCCCAGAGGAAGCTACTTAGAAGGATCAAAGGATGATCCATAAGCTATCTACTTAGTTCATTAGTATGGATAAGATACTATACAAAAGATAGTCTGATGGCATCCAGCTAAGATGCCTAGATGAGAAAGATTCCATAAAGGGTATAGAGGAAACATATGCTATCATTTGCGGTGCTCATTTGACTGGTTTGGCATTGGCATGATATGTTATGCACCAAAGGTTCTTATGGCTTATTGTATGAAGACTCAAGACATTTGCAGATTTTAGAATTATGTAACCTTACATCTGTATAGCCATTTGCATCTTAGGGAATTGATATTATGGGACAAATAATCCAATAGCTTCAAATTGTGCATATACATTGTAGTTGCCATTGATTACTTTACCAAATAGGTAGAAGTTTAGTCCTTTAGGAAACTAGGTGCTTGAGAAATTGCAAGATTCATTGAGTAACATTTGATATGCATATATGGTCTTTCACATCATATTATGTCTAACAACAGAATGCAGTTCCAGGCTGAAACCATACAGGTGCTCAATAAGTATGACATCTAGCACTATAAGTCTTCTCTTTTCTAACTACAAGCTAATGGGACAGTTCAAGCGATGAATAAGAATGTGAAGAAGATACTATCCCAGATGGTGCAGATATACAAGTATTAGGTTAAAAAGCTTCCCTTTGCATTATAGGGTTACAGGACAACTGTTAGAAATTCAATATGGGCTACACAAATCTCTTTCATAAATGGAATATAAGTAGTGTTACCTGTACAAGATGAACTGTAATCCCTTAGGTGGCCTTAAAAGATAAATTGCTTGAAATGTAATGGGCACAGTAAAGACTATTATAGTTAACCTTGTTTGATAATGATCGATGTGAGCCTACTATCATAATCAAATTTATTAGAAGAGACTAGCTCATTCATTTAAGAAGAAAGTCAACATGCATAATTTGGAAGAAGGTGATTTGGTCGTCAAGCAGATAGGACCAGGTGTCTTAGATTACCATGGAAAATTTAGGCCCATTTAGGAAGGTCCCTTCGTGTTAAATATGTTTTTGTCAAAAGGCATGGAGATATTAGCTATAGTAATGGGAACAAATTTAAAAAGCCAATTAATATTGATAGATTGAAAAATTTATGTGGTTGAGGCTAAAATCAAAAGAAAAAATAACCCTATATCCTAAAAATCAATAAAAGTCAGCCATGATAAAATTAGTCACCCTATGAGGGTGAAAATCAAAAAGGCATATTGGGAAAAAAGTAAGGGCTAATCATGATAATGTTTAACCATGAAAACTCGAAAGGGTTGATTGCGAACAAGAGCTTAATTCTTTTAGGATTTAATCCGAGATTAGATGGAATGTTGTAGTTTTGGGCTTAATACCAAATGGTGATCATGTGTAAAAAATTCAAATTGAAATGTACACATATTATGCAATGATATATTAATATAGGCATAGAGTATTTGTGCATACTCAAAGTTGTCCATTTTTATATAAAAAGTAGCATAATCTCTTTATTGCATGTGTAATCTATTAATAGTCTTTAATTGCAACTATGTTTTTAGGTATTTTTAGGTTTGTTTTGTAGTTAATTGATGTTAATTTGCTTACTTTTATGTTTAAAGTTTAAGTGTTCTGAATTTTGAGTGTTTGAACATTATATTAGTTATTTTGTAGGTTTAACTATTAAACGAATTAAAAATAACCCAGTAGGTACAAAAAAGAGTCCTATTGTGCTCTTCATTACTTTTCTTGATGTTTTCCAGCAACTAAGAACCCAACAGAATGAGAGGTAGTTCCATTGGGTCCCTTAAAGATTTCCATTCAAAAGTGTAAAACCTGGCAGGAAACCATGAAACATTCCTACCAAGCCACTCAATCTTCCAAACAGTTTAAATCAACCCAGCAAGACCATAAAGGTAGTCCCAATGGGTTTTTTTAATAGTAAACATGATTCTAAGAAGTTTTTCTACAGTTCAAGTGTTTGGATGGCAACTAGACTTTTAGAAAATTAAGTTTTTAAGTGTATTTAAGTTATATTTCTTTAGTTAGTTAGTTTTTGTCTGATAATAGGCCTATCTATATTCTTTAGAACATTAATTTATAGGCAGAGCTCCACTTTTAAGGGTTTTCAAGCTTATTTCTCTATTGTTCCTAAAGAGTAAAAGATAAAGTCTAAACCTTTTATGAGTATATTATCAAAGTTTCCATTATTTTATTCATTTTTTATCATGAACAATGAGTAGTTCTCTACTTTTATTGAGGAAAACCTGAACCCTTATTCTTTTAATGTAATGACTTGCAATTGACCTTATTTTGCATGCAAGTTTGTTATTTCTTAATTCATGTGCTTAACTTTATCTTTGATTACAATTTGATTTATATTCAAAGTAGCAAATAAATGGCTGAATGTTAATTTAAATTATCATCAATGATATGCATGTTCTTAATCTACTTTATTTATGTTAATTAATTATTGTGTTTTGGAAATTGAGAAAAGGGTTTTATGATCATAAGTTTATTAGACTTAAGAGATTGAATTAAAAATAAATGAAAGTTATGTGTTTCAAATGAGGATTTAACTAAAGTTTAGGAGCATAAAATTAGATTCGAATGCTTGGTATTTGATTGTTCTTAATTAAGGGATTTAATATTTTGGAATGATATTTTAAATAAGTTTTTACTTTCTAACTACATTCCTTGTGTTCCTATCTCTATCTCAACATTAAGAATAACATATTAGGAAATAACATCAAGCAATGAACAAAGATCTAAACTTTAATAGATTCCCTAACCTAATTCCTTTTCACATTAGACCAAACAATACTGAACAAAAAAAGAAGAAAAGGAGGAAATCCAAAAGAAATTGGCAATCTTTGAAAAGCATCATTAACCAATGTTTCATCTTCTTATCGTTTCACTTGAAAAATTAAAAATACAAATGAAAATCCTTATATATTGAACTAACATGAATGTTATAAATTACATAAAATAGAGCCAAAACAAAAAAAATTAATTATAGACACCAAACAAGAGCAAATATTCCATAAGAAGAAATACATTAAAAAAGCCAACTATAGCTTGAAGAAGATCTAAAAAATAAATGAAATAAGGGAGCCAATGTTTACAACTGAACGAACTCTAAAAGAAGAATAGATTCTTACCTCATATTTAATAGGAAAGGGAAAGTATAATAGCCCTAAGTAATAGAGTATATTAGAAGTAAAACGCAAGTCTATGCAAGTTTTATAGGCAAAGAGAGAGACTAAGCGTGAGCATTATTCCTTTCTATTAATTTTTTATAATATTTTAAATTTTTATGTACCAGTTGCATGGTCCACCTTCGGATCCTTTTTGAAATTGATAAGTAGGTAGGCTTTCAAAGTGTCAGCAACGGAAAGGGAGAAGGAGAGGGAGAGGGAAAGGGAAAGGGAAAAGGAAAAGGCAAGGGTAAGGGAGAAAGTACCAAGATGGCAAGGCAGGGAGATAACATGGAGGAGAAAAAATAAAGAATAAGAGAAAAAAAGGGAATAATTTTTACATAGGGAAAAAATTAAAATAGCAATGGAATGTTTTTATGTTGCTAAAATAGCAACAGAATGTTTTTTTATTGCTATTTTAGCAACAAAAAACATATTTCTTTGTTATTTTATCAATCAAACATAAATTTCGTTGTTATTTTAGCAACAAAAAATTACTCTGTTGCTACTTTAGCAACGGAATTTTATTTCAGTTGCTAAATTACCTACGAATTTCATTTATGTTAATGATTTTTTGCTGTAAATTTTTGCTGGCACATTATTTAGCAATAAAAATGCAATTCCATTGCTAAATTTCATAGTAAAATTTTGGTATTAAAAGTTCCCTGCATTTTTAGCAATGGAAGACAACCATTTTCCATTATCATTGCTAAAGTTAAAAACTTCCATTTATTTTAGCAACAAAATTTGATTTCTATTGCTAATTTTTGTTGCTAGTTCTAAATTTTCTTGTAGTGTCACTATTTTTATGTTTTTCTTATTTGTACTTTAGTGTGTATATCATATGGCATGTTAGTTGCTTTAGATCATACAGACATTAATTTATTGTTCTATTTTTAAAAGAGAGATTATACAACTTAACATGCCCAAATCTAGATACATCATTACACATATATAACTGTTAATGCAAAATTATACAAAATATTAATCCAAAAATCCCTATATCAACTTCTTGTTAGACTTGTGTTGACCTTTCCTGATGTAGAGAAAGTCCTTGTGAAAAAGTCTCATCTATTAAACCTACACGGATAAAGGAACAATTTATGATGGATAACAACTCATAGTGGTCATTGACAAACACACTTAACATGCATCATATTTAACATAAGATATAAATGAAAATAAATTATTAATTCTAGCAACATCTTCAAGTATATAATCCATAAGATAATAAGGATAAACAAATATGTCAGCATAGATGATTCATATGGTTGATTGATATACTCTAACCATTTATACTAGTGATTAAATTTATGTAATTAGAACCAATTATGTAATCCTATAATAACATCTAAGCATTCATGCTTTGATTCGAATAATATAGTCATAATTATAATTGGAATTTAGTCTGCCTAAGTTTTAAAAGTGGATAACGCAAACTTTAGATACCCTTAGGTGTCCAAACTTTAGATATCCAAAGATATTAAATCTCTAGACCCAAATGGGTCTAACTATACACTAGATCAGTTAAGTGGACAAAAACAAGGTTGATTAAAAACCCAAATGGGGCTGTTTATGATCCAAATAGGATAATTTTTTGTACTTTATGACCCAAATAGGGCCAAACTCTAGTAGCTGCAACTTTATCCCCAAGGCATGCCTATCTATCCATAGTTGGACTCTATTAAAGGAAATAATGTGTTCTTATTCAATTAATTTTTCATGCTTATTCTTTGAGTATACAATTTTCACATCTCTAATCATATAAGAAGATACACAATCTCCAGGTTATTTACAAGTATACTCAATCTCATATGACAATATAAAGTACTGTAATTGAACATATATCACTAAAATCATTTACTTTAGCATGTTAACATATAAGCATAACATATAGGCATATTCATGTTATCTCAATAAGTAAAAAATATGATATTTATTCATAGGCATGCCATATGCCATGCTTTGTACTTGTATCTCTTTGTTTTATTATTTCTTCATCGATAATTAGACTTACTTCTAAATTTTCTTTTCTAATGTTACACTTTCATATTTCTATACATCATGTTTAATCTAATTTCATTAATTTATATTCTATAGATTTGGTAATATAGATATACTTGGGTATTGCTTTAGAATGAAAGAAAATAAAGTGAATATTTTTTCCAAGGTCAGGTCATAGGCGTGACAAGTATCGTGGATGCGATAGAGAATGATTTACAAAATAACGTGTGAAATAAAAAAAGGCAACAGAGGAATGTCTAACTTTATTGTAAGCATGACAAAGATCATGGATGCGACAGACTCGATCCACTTTCGTAATTCACACATTTAACAACATAAGCCAAAATACTCATCTTACATATCTGTAATTTGCTGCTCAGGCTTACTTCAATTACATTGTATTTAAACGATATCTTCTTACATGAATTTCATCAAAGAATCCCATTAGCAAAATCCCCTAATTCAAACTCTATATTTCAAGTTCAATATATAATATAACATTCTATGCTACTACAACTAGATAAGATTTACTGCACACTAAGGATCTCTGACATATTTGGAACTTAAAAACAAGATAAAATTTAGCCAGTTAAAGAATAGGCATAAAAGATAGTTTCTTTATCAAATTTAACATTGCATGCATTATCTCTCTTGTGATCTACCTGAAGGATTTAACTTCATTTTTAACCAAACTCACCTACATAAACATATGTAGAAAAATCCTAAATTTCTCCATCAATACTAACTTGAATTTTATCAAAAACTACCAAAAATTTCACACATGTATGCCTATATCCACACCAAGTCCCATACCTTGGCTGAAATTTACATTCTCCTTAAATCTTCAATCAACTTTTTGCCTTAACTCTTTTTACTCTCTTCTTTTTCTACATAAAACCATGCATTCTTGCATTACAAACTAGTATTTCCTTTCTATTAAAATGCATAACCACAATAGGAAAAAAGATAAAGGAAACTGATTATGACTTAAACTCATCACCTTTTCAAATCACACTTCAAAGACCCTTTCATCAACCACATGCAACAAAATTTCTTTGAGAGAGAAAATACTAATCTTAAGAGAGAGATGAGAGAAGAGAAAATACGAGTTCTCTCTTGCCTTTGCTGACCAAGACCCTAAATTCCCCTAATTTGCATTTTTCTCTCTCTTACATGCTACCATTAAGAATTTAAATGAGGGAGAAGTTCCCTTTAAGTCCTTAATTTTCTTACATGTCATAAATTTTCCCCACTCATTTTTTTCTCTTTTAAAATCAACCCTACATTTCCTTATTTTACAAATGACCTATAAACCTATTTTTTTATTTCAATTTTACCATTATAATATCATCTTATTTAATAATTACATATAAAACATAAAGTAAAATTACCACCATGCCCCTTATGTCACTAATCTAAATTGCATATGTTTAATTAAGTCTTAATCAAATATAATACCATATTAATCATGAATTTGCTACTATGACCAAAGTTAAGGCCTTATATGTTAATTTCCACTTTTTGAACACTAAGGCTAGTTTTTAAAAAATAAGAAAAACCAGTGAATTGATAGTTGAGCAAGTAATTTTAGGACACTAAAACCTTCATCATCACCTTTTAAACCACAAAAATGACTAAAACAAGCTTGGAAGTGATATAAGCATAATTTTCTTACTAAGCCATAATTAAGCTTATTTACCTACCCTATTTTAAAGAGTGTAATTAGAAAGGATTTTTGGTATCATAGGCAAGGTTAGTTACGAAATCAAGTAAATAATGAAAAGCTAAACTTGTAATCACCTATATTATCCTATGTTGCCTGCAATAAAGCGAGCATAAAAAAAGGAAAGAAAAAGAAAGAAATAAAGCTAGAAGTATATGGAAAAACCATATGTATAGGGTGGTTTCAAGGGAAAAAGAATTGTGATTTTTAAAAAAAAGATGATTGAACTTTTAAAATAAGAGGAATCACAGTGTTATTTCTTATGAGAAAGTACTTTGAGTATAAGGGGTTAAGTAAGCAAGTATATGAAAGGGTTATGTTCTCATTGGTTTGGAAATTTAGAGATGTTGGTCTAATCAAAGAGTGGCTATTCTTTTTATTTATCTTTTATGCAGTCTTTGTTAACCATTGCACTAACCCCATTACAACCTCTGATACCTTAGCAATTCTATGTTTGCTTTTGAGTTGTTTAGCAAAGATAACCTTTAGTTTTGATGCTAAAGGAGAGGCCTATGGTGTTCTAGAGTTTCAAATGCGAAACCATTTGTACATCTAGGTGTACATCAATTTTATAGCTTGAATATGAAGTTCATTGGTGTTTTTATTTTGAAAATTACTTAAAAAGTTTTATTCTTGCATACATGCATGGAAACTAGCATATATATTCTTGATTGAGTTTGATCTAGCTTGAATTTTGTGAAGTGCACTTGTTAATTGCTAAGCTTGATTTTGAAGTTCATAATTCTTGATTGGAGTTTGATTATTTTGAGAAGTTGGTTTGTTCAAATTTACTCAAGGGCGAACAAAGACTAAGTATGGGGTACTTGATAATCGTGAATTATAACTATATTATTAGTATGTTTTAGTGTGTTTATTTAATTATTTTAGTGTTAATTGCATTTATTTTATGTTTAATTTCTTAATTTCTATGTTTTTAGGCTTAATTATGATTTTTGGTGTTTCTATTGACTTATTTGAAAAAAATATTTAGGCAAAAGAAGAATTTGGCTAGACATAAGCAGACATAGAGTCTGATAATAGTCATTTATATGATATTTTTAGTATATTTTTAGGTGTTTAATTAAGTTAATTTTGTGTTAATTAGGTTTAATTTGAGTTTAATTTGTTAGTTTTATGTTTTTGGAGTTAATGGTAAATTTTGGTGTTTTTCAAGGTTAATTTGCAAGAAAAAAGGACTTAATTGTAAAATGGCAAGAAGATTTGGGTCAAAACTGTAAATTTGGAAAATTCATGTTAAGATATTAGCGTGAATTCCAGAAGAGTTATACGTGCCCACGTGAAATGTAAAAGGAAGGATCATATGGCCACGTGAGAGATTGAACAAAGTTAGACGTGACCATGTGTGAATTATCAAAGGGAGATGAGTGGCCATGTGAAGAAGAGAAGAAGAGAAACAAGTGACCACGTGATTTGAAGAAGAAACCAACACATGGCCACGTGTGAAAATACACTAGGGAACACATGGCCATGTGTTTCAAAGAACAAAATTACACATGGCCACGTGAAAGACTAAAAGGAGAAAACAATGCATAGACGTGACCACGTGGATTCCCAGTGAAGGAACACACGTGGCCACGTGTGGAAGAGAAGCTTGCATACACGTGGTCACGTGTAGGAAGTGCACAAATGGAAGCGTGGCCACGTGATTTCTATTCCCATATCGCGAAGGATTTTATCGAACTTCCTGTTTTGAGCAGAATTTACTTCCTATTTGGTTTCTATAGTTTTGGAAGAAATCTACCACATTTTTGCCTATAAATAGCAGTCCAAAACACAGAAGAAAGGAGGAATGAGAGGATCGAATTAGGGAATTAGGGATCAAAACCCTTAGAATTAAGTTTTACTTTTCTTTAGTTTATTTTATGTTTCTTAGTTTTTCTTGTTTTCTTCAACACTTTGTTTTAGTTTTCAATTATGTTTAGGAAGTAGTTTTTCTTCTTTTGCTAATGGATTCTTGAAATCTTACATTTTCATTGTTATGACTTTATTTTGAGCTTAATTTCAATATCGGTTGATTATTTCTTAGTTTTAAGCATATTCTTATCTTTGATTGTGTTGAGATTGGTTGTTGGTTTATTGAATAAATAACTAAGAATTGGTTTTGACATAGTTAATGATTTGCATGTTCTTGGGTTAACTCTTTAATGTTTATGCATGATCATTATCCGAAATATGAGATGATTATGTGTTAATTTTATTGGTTAATACTAAGAGAGGAGGAACTAAGAATAAATTGGAATTGAATCACTTGAGAAAGGCTTCAATGAATATTTAGGAAGTTAAAACTAGATTTGCATGCTAAGTATTAGATTTGTCTATGAGTTTAATACTAAGAATGATAGACTTGAATAAAGATATCTGGCTTTATTACTAGTTTTTCCATAATCACTGGTGTTTATATTGGACTTAAGTCATTACAATGAAAGTTACGGTGGATAGTTTCCTTAGCAAGAGAATTCCAGTTATTGTTTTGTTTTTAATTCATGTTTTAGCTTTTGTTTTGTTTAATTGTTTATTTTGTTTAATTTTTGCTTTTGAATCAAAAACATTTGGGAAACAATCTCGGATTAATTTAATTCATACATATATATTATCCTTAGCAATCCATGTTCTCTTGGGTACGATATTTGGGGTCTTAATCTATATTTCCCTATATTACTAGCCGATCTAGTACACTTGCTAGACACCGGTCAGAGTCTAGGAGTGATCTCTTATGTGGAGGGGAATTTCTCTATATGGATTGAGAATTATAAGTGACAGTTCAAGTTACCCACCACGATGGAGGGCATTTTCCCTTTACCGAGTGAAGCATGCTTATGCCACTTCCAAGAGACCTTTCCTCGATGAAGGGAGAATTCCTTCTACATAGTAGCACAAAAGTCATTTCCTTTTCAATACTCCTCGATGGAGGGAGAATTCCTTCTTTTAAGCCAAGGCATTTTTTATGCAAGGAAAATTTAATTTCTTCTAGAACATGAAGTAAAATTACAACATGATTTCATCCTCTTTAAGGCTTTTAAGCAGAAAAGGACACTAGTATAAAAAGGAGCACGAATTTTAAAGAAGGAGAGTTTGTTTTTAGTTTTTAACCTAATTTTGAAGAAGACTCTTAAGGGTTTAGAGGCTGCAAATTTAAGGTTCTGAGAAAACTTCAAGGAATACCAACAACCTTATGTTTACTATAATCTTTAATTTTAGTTTTTCAGTTGTTTTTAATATGCTTAGTGAGTAGTTTTCTTTACTTTTACTAAAGGAAACTTAAACCCTCATACTTTTATTTGCAATGACTTTTTTGAGCTTTATTGCAATGCAAGTGTGTTATTTTTCTCATTTCTCAAACTGATTCCTATCTTAAGTTAAATTTGTTTGATCGATGATTAATGTACTGAATAAATGGTTAATTATCAATTTAATGTATAACTTATGATTTGCATATTCTTAGTCTAATGTGCTCATGTTAAGATATATTTGTGTTCTAAAAAATTGAGACAGTATTGTGTTAACCTATGGGTAGAATTAAGATTGAGAAAATTGAATGAAGAGTAGGTTTGAGTTAGATCTCTTGAAAAACTAGGTCTAATTAAGGTGTAGGAGTTTATAAATCAGATTAATATGTTAAGTGTTAGATTGTACTTAATATGAGAATTTGATGTTTAAAATGGTATTTTGAATAAGATATTTAACTTTACTCTGGTATTCTATAATCACTTGTGTTAATTTTAATGAAGTCATTGCAATAGGAGTTAAGGTGGATAGTTCCTTTAGTAAACGTGCTTTTATTATTGAATTTTATTACCTTTTATAATTTTATTTTGTTTTTAGTTTTATTGTTTATAGCTTAATTTCAATGTTTAGTACTGTTTGTTTTTGTTAAATTAATTTTTTTATCATTATAACCTTAGGAATTATTTCACACATGACTCACTTATAAATTTGAAATATACAATTTATTTAATCCTTGGGTACAATATTCTTGGGGTCTTAAATTTATTTCTTTATATTACTAGCCAATCTAGTATACTTGGTAGACACTGGTCAACAACATTCTTAACTAAAGAAAATAAGAAGTCATCCTCAATTAAGGAACAAGAAGATAGCTATTCAAATGCCAAAGTTCACTAACTAACAAGTAAACATGAGAGCATACTAGGCAATTTCTCTATATGTGTACAAAAGGCCAATTTTTTTTTTAACATTTAAAAATTAAACTCTAGCTATAAATTCAGGAACAAAATTCAACTTAAATGCAAAAAATACACATATGGCATCGTTCTTGAAGCTCAAGGAACACTATAGGCCTTCTCCTACATACCATACCTTACTAAAAGGCTATCTTTGCTAAAGTGGACAAAATAAAATCTAGAATCAAGATGTATTACGTTGTGATTGTAATGTTAGGCTTATGTAAAATGGCTAACAAAGAAGAATCAAGTAATTAGAGAAAATGGCCACCGTCTAAAGATAAATTATATTCACCCAACTAAAATAAATACAATTCCCAACCTAATTGCATACCATCATCATTCATAAATTTGGTCTTAATGGCATCTTAGTTTACCAAACTCAATTCAATAAAATAATTTTTGCAACAAAATATTCAACAATAAACATCTCAAGGAAATAGTTGATGTTCTACTAAATTTTTGTACTCCAAACTTGCATTTAATTTAGTTAGCTAGAAGAAAAATTGCAATGCATTCTTTATTGTATAAAAACCAACTAGCCACCAAAATTAATGAAGAATCAATCACTTCTATTATTTTCAATAAGAAATAGATTGAGCTCTCTACCCATAAGATTGATAAATAAAATTAAATTCAAGTTCCCTTAATAACCCTAACCTTATTTCACCAATTCGACACAACTCTCCATTGCACACCGATGAACCCTTATACAAAAATTTACCGCAAGGATTGACAAAAACTAAGCTCCCTTTTACCCAAAATACCAACCCAACCATACTAAAATGGCCATTAATTTAGGGGGAGGAAAAAATAAGTGTAAGATAAAAAAGTAGCCTTAATGTGTGAAATAATAAACCAGGCACACATTTAGAATACTACATAAAAAAGCTCAACGGGCTAGCAAGAGACTTTGAAATTAGAGTAAGAAAAGCCATTTAGAAATGTATATAAAGAAGGGCTACCTAAATCATTTTCTAGGTTCTATCTCATCTGAAGGTCACATTGATGGGAAATCAAAAAAGTTCTAATGCTCTTAGTGAGTTTTCATATAATCTCCTGATTGCAACTATATTTTTCTTAATTTTCAAAATAAGCCCAAAGTTCTTAAAATTTAGAAATTACAAAATATAATAAAGGTTTACATATAGTCTAGTAAATAAAGATACAACTAGGCTAACTTCCTACTCAACTCAAAATCAAATGAAACATAAATTTCTAAAATTGAGATCAAAATCATTCACAGTTGAAAATTGTTAAGATGAAATAAAAATTTGAATTTAATTTAAGTCTACAAGAAACAACTATCTCAATATTCTAGTACAAACTGGCCTAAACACACTGATCAAACTCTAGCAAGTATGTTAGATCAGCTAGTAATATAAGGAAACATATTTAACACCGCAAAAATATTAAACCCAAGCCAACATTGATTGTTAAGCAAAATATTGACACTTGATTGGAATTAATATGAGATATTTCCCAAATTTATATTGAAAGGAGTTCAAAGCTAAATTAATAACTAAACAAAATAAAAACTAAGACTAGACTACCATAAATTAAATATAGAGCAATGTTTAAATAACTAAAACACTTCTGCTAAAGGAATTATCCTCCTCAACTCCTATTATAATGACTCAATTAGAAGTAACACAAGCTATGGCAATCCAGTAAAAAAATTGATATTTTATTAAGAATATCATTTTATGCCTTTAATCTTTTATTTAGGAATAATTCAATTCCTAGCATAAAGATCTAGTTTTAAATTCCTAAACCTTTGTTGGACTCTATCTCTAGAGATCTAACTCTAGCCCATTCTCAATTCAAAATTATTAGTCTTAAATAATCTTATAGATAATAAATCACTATCTCAATTCTCATAATGTAACAATACATTGACATGAGAAGAATAAGCTATGAACATGTATATCCTTAATTAAAGTCTAAATTAGCATTAAACTATCTATTCGATACATTAAACATCAATCCAACCACAATCGAAGATAATATTTAGCACAGGAATTAAGAAATAACAAAATTAAATTTAAAATTAAACTAAAATCAAAGTCATCACAATAAAAGTCTGAAGATTCAATTTTCCCTCAACAAAAGTAAGCAAACTACTCACCAAACACGATTAAAATAATTGAAAAATAAATATAAAAATATACAATACTCACGAAGCTTCAAACTTGCTCTTGATGACTTTTTTGCACATGCAGTAGAACGCTTGAATCTTTAAGATAATTGTAAACTAAGAAAACAAGAAAACTAGGTATAAAACTATTATACAATTTACTAAAGAAAAATAGGGACAAAAGCCTAAGTATATTCATTTCTCTTAAAGCTACTCCCCTATTTTGGTGTTTTGCTTCCTTATATACCTTGGAGAGGAGAGATTTGGTACCTTTGAATTCCTATTCCAAAATAAAATAGATTTTTATCATGTTTTGGACATATCTCCTCAGTAAAGGGCTTTTTCCTTCTAGAGAGGGACTATTTTTCCTTTGTCAACTTATGTCTTCCCTCGAAAAAGGGACCTTCTCCCTTATGAGAGAGCTTAACCCCCTTAAGAAAGGAAAATCCCACTCCAGTGAGGGACTTGCTTCTGTACTCAATGTGAACTACTTCTTTAATCTTCCTAATTTACACCAATTTCTTCCTTTTTTCACGTAACTTCCTCTTTTCTCCAATTTAGTATCTAAAAATACCAAATTGTAATTAAGTGCACATAAATCACAACTTATAAAATTAAATAAAAAGTAACCAAATTAACAACTTAATCACCTAAAACCACATTAATAATATAGTTATAATTCATAATTATTAAATACCCCACAATTAGTCTTTGCTCACCCCTAAGCAAACTTGAACAAACCAACTTCTCAAAATAATCAAACTTTAACCATGAATCATACATTTCAAAGCCATGCTTAACAATTAACAAGATTGCTTAACAAAATTCCAGCAATATCAAATTAATTCAATCAAGAACATATAAGTTGGTTTCAATATGTGTATGTGCAAGATCAAAATATTTTAGGCTTTATTTTTTCAAAATCAAAACACCAATACAACTTATATTCAAACTTAGAATTAATGTACACCTAGATGTATAATTGGTTTCGCACTTGAAACTTTATAATCACCAAAAGCCTTTCCTTTAGCATTAGAACCTGAAGGTTATCTCTACTAAATAACTCAAAAGTAAACAAAGAATCACTAGATCTCCATTAGGTTACAATGCAATTAGGGCAATGATTACAAAGAGTGGATAAAGGATAAGTATAAAGAATAGCCATTGCTTGATTGAAAAAAACCAACATTTCTAAAATTCACTGCACTAACTAAAAAACATACCACTTAACTAAACTTGTTTACTTAACCCTTTATACTCAAACCACTCTTGAGAGAAAAAGTTATTGAGACTTTTCTTAATTTCACAATTCAACACATTTTGGAAGTTACACATCCCTTTCTTTGTAATCACCCCACACTTAAAGTCATATACTACTAACATTATTGCAAACTTTCTTTCTTTTTCTTTTTCTTTTCCTTTTTTTTCTTTTTTTCATATTTTCTAGCATCATTGTTGGCAATCAATGATAACATGGGTTTTTACAATATCAACTTTCACTACTTTTTTTACTTCATCAATAAACCTTGATAGTAGTACCAAAATCCCTTTTAACTACACCCTTTAAAAAACCCAACAAAATTTATCTATCCCAATCCTATAGTGGCCAATTCTTAAGCTTGTTCGGTTATATGAACATCAATCACAAAAAAAAATGCCTTTTACCAATGAATTTTAAAAGATAGATTAAGGCCATTTTATAAATGGAAAATGGCCTTACTGATAATTTTTTATTAATTTACTGATGGAATGCATCCGTCGGTAAAATGCTTATAGGTAGCAATTTATCGGTTTTTCATCGGTAATATTATTGGTAAATATAATTAATAAAAATATTAAATTTATTAAAATAGCAATGATAAATTGTTTTCATTGGTAATTTATCGGTAACATAAAATTTTCCAATTTAATTTTTTTGTAATTTTTTGAAAAATATATATATTTCCTATATGAAAATCCAAAATTAAAAATGATAAATCCAATAAAAAGTCTAAAATTTAAATTGAAGATATATATTAATTAATAATTTTAATAAATAATAAAAAATAATATATACATCAATGTTTAGCAGTTGTGGAAAAAATTACATATTTTTAACTGTTATGCAAACAATACCAAGATCACAACTACATATGGATATTAACTGCAAGTTAGTATGTGAACAAAGGAAGCAAAACATAGCGAAACCATCAGTATCACAAGTTAATAAACTTTATACCACCTATGTCACTAATACTTGCAAGATCTATGCAAATCTTTGCAAACTCTGCTGATGACATCCTGACAATTGCATGATATTTTACCTTAGGAATTCCCAGAGCATTTGACCATCCTTTGCAAATGAATAGTCTTTAATTGTTATCTTTAACCTATGCTTTGCACTTGGATCCTTAAATGCCATCCCTCTTTAAATTTATCAACTATAATTTATTAGCTAAGATGCAAAAATATCATAAGATAGGACATATATATATACCTATTAATAAGATCAGTAGGCAATGCTTTGGTATTGAAATGCCAGAATATGAAAATAATTGGAACTTCTCGACTTCTGTCTAGTTGACTCAATATCGTTCTTCTTAGATTTCTATACATTAGGCTTTGGTTTCAAAAATTTGTTGACACTCGCAATCTTGGAAATATCAAACTAGACCAATTTGACATGGGATAGGGGGGTTTAAACTTAACATGTCCTCTTCATATTCTAATTATAAGATGAGAACTTTGCTAAAGATTAATTAACTTACCCTTAAGGTCATATAACTTATTATATATTTCTTAAAATGTGAACACCAACTTGTTGAATCCTGATGTCCTATTGAAAAGTTGAAAATTAAGTTAAGCAACCAACATTTGGATCAAGGTTATAATAAATTAAACTTCCAATGATTAGGCTAGAAAATAATAAATGAAATAAAGTCTTCAAATTCGCACAGCACATACACACACTAATGCATAAGTTCTCCATCATCAAGTTTTAAATTTGACTGATTTATACACCTCAAAAGACGTTTGAAAAACATAAGTTCTCCATCATCTTTGGTTACTTTGCATCTAAAAAATGCTTGAAAAGCAGGTCTTACTTATCAAGTTTAGTTGAAGGTACTCAAAAAATAAGAAAAATCAAATCAAGAAATTAAATTTTCCACAAGTACCCCTAAGAATAGTTTATACAAGTGGTTTTATAGCAATGAGTAAAAGCAAGTGTAGGCTTCAAAACTGCAATTTTTGACAAGATGAATATTGTTTGACTTACAAATTTAACGATATGCATTTACAAGTTTAAAGATAATTTCTTATGTTTATGGCACCCTCTATCATACTGATAGTTGTTAGAAGGTGTTTAAGACCAAAAGAGGTTATAGTTCAACTTCAAATAAACATAGATAAATTGGCCTTAAGTTAGGGTGGAATGCATCTATGGATGTATAGGAAAATAATGTTAGTGTAAGCCCTAGCCCAAATACATTGTTATAAAACATTTAATTTAATAAATGAGGCATTTGTTTTATCTATTGTATTCCTGTGCATATCAATTGATAGAACCATCCAAGAATGTTGTTTCAGTTTAAGTTATCATGTGTGAGGCACATGGTTGTAAGACCTTGAAACAATAGAGACTTCATTCTAAATATCCCTAGTTAGTCATTGTTATGGGAATAACAAATGAATTAAGGCTAGTATGCTCTCTCTGATAAGTTGAGTTTTGTCTTACGGATTATAAGGACAAGAGTGTCAATCAGAGATCAAAGATACAAGTTTAGAACATGGTATCTGGATTCGATTCGATCATGAGAACACTACATGGTACAAGTTATAAGTGTTTCTCAGGTGCAAGTTTTGCATCGGAGTTATTAGAACTAAAATCTCTATAAAACTCTTTATGAATTACTGTGTACTTTGACATACACCTAATGTGCTCGTAACGGAGTGACAAGTATGGGTATGCTTGGGTATGCACTGATTCATGTTAGAGAGCATGAGAGAAGTGAAGGGATTACCCCTCTTAATAAGAGAGAAAATATCATCGGCCACTTGATCAGTGAATTGGGAAGTGTATGGCCATACCGAGATGAGATAATGAGTAATCATTATTTATCTGAGAGTTCAGTGTCACTGGAATATCAAGAAAGGAATTAATACATATATGGCATCGTAATAAAACACTTTAATTAATAAAATGAGGCATTTGTTTTATCCATTGTATTCCTGTGCATATCAATTGATAGAACTATCCAAGAATGTTGTTTCGGTTTAAGTTATCATGTGTGAGGCACATGGTTGTAAGACCTTGAAACAAATGAAACTTCATTCTAAATATCCCCAGTCAGTCATTGTTATGGGAATAACGATGAATTAAGACTAGTATGCTCTCTCTGATATTATGAGTTATGTCTTACGGATCATTAGGACAAGAGTGTCAATCAGAGATCATAGATACATGTTAAAGAACATGGTATCTAGATACGAACCACTCATGAGAACACTATATGGTACAAGTCATAAGTGTTTCTCATATGTAAGTTTTGTATCGGAGTTTTTAGACCTGAAATCTCTATGAAACTCTTTATAAATTACTGTGTACTTTGACATACACCTAACGTGCTCGTAACAGAGTGACAAGTACGGGTATGATTGGGTATGCATTGATTTATGTTAGAGAGCATGAGAGAAGTGAAGGGATTACCCCTCTTGATAAGAGAGAAAATATCATCGGCCACTTGATCAGTGAACTGAGAAGTGTATGGCCATACCGAGATGAGATAATGAGTAATCATTATTTATCTGAGAGTTCAGTGTCACTGGAATATCAAGAAAGGAATTAATATATATAAGGCTGACTAGTTCCATGTCTTATATTAATTCTGATATTTATGGGTAAGGGACTATGCAAAATTGCATTAGGTCACTAAATGCCATATGCATTTTCATTTAATTTGGAATGCTATAATATCTTGCTAGAGAATATATATAGCCTTTGAATTAATTTATTAATTCATTGCCGATATTAAACGGACCTGTAGGATCGCACACAAAGCATTGGGCTTAAAATATTTAAATAGAGTATTGAGCATTAATTTGGGCTTTTAATTAAAGTCAAATTAATGTATGTAATGGGTATTAAAATTGCTAGTTAGACCTTGGTCCATGAGAGAGGGAATTTTTGGCCTATGTAGATTTAATTTCAATTAATTAATTATCTTGTATTAATTAAGTTAATTGAGTATTAAATCCTAAATTTTATTTGAATCAAAATAAATTAATTAAATGGGAGATAATGTGGCAAAAATCCAAAGTTAGAATCCTAAGGAATTTTGGCAACAATATATATCCCTAATAAAGTGATTTGTTTCGATTAAATGTCTTATGTTTATTTCAAATTAATTTGAATTTAAAATTTAAAGGAGTTTGAATTAATATATGTCACTTAATTAAGAAGTGATGGAGGCTGAATTTACTATCTTTAGGTAGTAAATTTCGGAATTAACACTTACCTAAACAAGTGATATATATTCATGAAATAAAAGAAATAAAAACCCTAGGCATTTTTTGCTCTCTCTCACTCTCTTGGCCGAAATACACAATGGAAAATAATTATTTCTTGTTCTCTTGTGTTCTTAGGCAGCAATAGGAACCTAAAAGAAGAACAAGATCATATCTTATTACTTCAATCCATTACCATTGCCAAATATTTAAACATAAAGCTAGTACTCTTGATTTTAAGCCTTCCTTGAAATTGCGTGTGTGAGAATAGAGAAGAGTGGCGTAAAGGCTGTTTCTTTGGCATTGGTGATCAAGACCTGAATCATATAAGTTCATCCTATTTGCTGGTCATCATCAAAATCAAGATTTAAAGTGCATCTAAGATTATAAGTTTCAAAACGCTAAAATTGCATGTTTTCGATTCTTATTATGGATTGCGTGGTATATATGATCAATTTTTATTATTTTCCAATGCATGATCATCATGTATATGCCATGTTATATCCCACCAAATGACATAAGCAATTAAGGAAAAATGATATCTCATTTTGGTGCTTGAAGCCTTGTAAAATACTTTACTAGATTTATGATTGATGTTTCAAGCAGGGTGCATACATGAACTTGTAATCTCTCCCTTTATTTTTAACTTAATAGACATAAACTATGGGTTTAATTTCTCATATGGTATCAACTATAGTTTTAATAACCTAATTTTCAAGCTAAATAGATTGATAACCAATGTTCAAGATGATAGAGGAACAAAAAGGAGAAAGCCTAAATTAAATTTGAAGCTAAAGGCCAAAGAAGAAGTCCAAATGGATGAAGATTGTGGACTATCGAAGTAAGTGACACTTGGCCAAGCTAATTCCACTTGATGTGGAGAGTTAGAGATAAGAGGGGAGAGTTAGAGACAATAGGAGTAATTAGTCTTAGGATTTTGATAGTAGTATGGAGAACTCAAAAATAGCCATCATTAGGTAACAATAAAGAAATCACAACTATCGAACATAACTCTACAAACTTACACAAACATAGTAAACCAAACTTTTCTTAGCACCTGCTTTCACACATTTCAACTTAAAATCTTTTAAATTTAGCTCCACTGTTTCTTTATTGTAATTATCATAAAAATGTTTTTGGGGTATGCTTTATCTATGATAAATCAATATCACTTATTAGCTTTTAATATCCATATTCATACTAGAAATATTTAACATACATCAATTTTAAAAAAAAAATTAGATAAGAAATGTATAACCAGGACATAAAGCAGTAAACAAATGTTCAGTTAAGTATCAAGTAGTGTTGAAAGGCTAATTCTTAAGCTGCAAACAAGGATAATACAAACCTAACTTTGTAGTCTTTTAAGATGAACTTCTTACAAGACCAAAGAAAAACTAAATTCAAAAATTAAAAGCATGCATATGCAGCAGTGTGGCTGGGTATCAAGTATTGTAAAATTCCTAATACTTCCACAACAAAGAGGGTTAATACAAGGCTAACCTTGCACTCTTTTAAGAGGAAGTTATTGCTATTCCAAAGAAAAGCTAAATCTAAAAATTATTGACAACAAAATCATGCATATATGAGCATTTTTTTATCCAAAATTATATCGACAAATTAACATGAAAAAAGTTGAATGCCTCAGAAAGCCTAAAGATATGCACTAAAAATTATAATAGTAGTAATAGTAAGTTCAACAACAACAATGTTGATAAAACTTACTTCTTCTGATTAGCTCCCTTCTTATCTAACCGACTCTTTAACTTCTTAACATCACTTAGAACTAATAAAATCATTTAGTAATAAAGTTTTAGAGCAAAAATCAAAGAAATCACTAGAATCTTTGAAACCTAAAAAAATCATACTCATATACTTTATTCTTCGAAAGCTAAGGTTTGTCGATCTCATTACCTTTTATAGTATATGGGCACGTAAAAGAGTAAACATTAATAAAGCAATTAAAAACCTAATCGCAGCATGCAATTAAGATAACAATCAAAATCACATCTGTAAATTTCTTATCTACAGAAAGTTTCGTATGTATGTATATATATATGTGAGTGTGTGTGTGTGTGTATACATACATACATACATACATACATACATATATATATATATATATATATATATATGTATGTATGTATATGTATATGTATATGTACACACACACACACATATATATATATATATCTGTGTGTGTGTACATATACATATGTATATATACATGCATATGTACACACACGCACACACACACGTACACACACACACACACAAATATATATATATATATATATATAACAAAGTTTGTTAACAGAGTATCGCATAAAAACACTTGCAGAAAGGGTGATATAAATATCAAATTCAACCACTTTTGACCTCAATCACTGTTCTGCAAGAACTCCTGGGAAATTTCAAATAGATAAAAAGAAATAGAAATTGAAGAGATATTTTCTGGACCACTAATTTTGATATGCAAAATCAGATGGTCTTGTTCAAGTTGATCATGTGTATGTTGTTCTATCCTATTTATTGATACACTTGTTCTATTAAAGTGAGCCTATAAAGGAAAATAACTCAGTTCTATCAGGTTATACTTCCTGAACCCATTTTCAACCTAACCATTTTTGGCAGTTTTGGCTGCAATTAGGTTTTTGATGGTCTTAATTTAAAAATATCAATTTCTTAAGATATGAGATTGTCATAGTTTATATTTTGTATTATTCTAATGGTTTTCTTTTCATTTTTAAGAATTAATAAGTTTGTCCTATTCTATAAAGCCATATGGTAAGCATATCGGCATTATCTCCTCATAAAATTAGACTATCAGTGGAGAAAAACTTAGGTACTGAATTGATACAAAATAAAGCACAACCTTTGCAGTGTAAAACTCTATAAACCATATTTTTCTAATATTTTTCCATCATAAAATCATCATGCGATTTTGTCTTCCCAAGTGTTTCTCTTGTTGAAAGGTAAATTTTAATGCAATTGCAGCACTAAACCATCTCTTTTTTTTAATGCTAGCTTTTTGTTTAATTTCTTTAAATCCATACTTTTGATCCTTTTAACAAGAGCACAAAATCATGAATCTTTAAAACATAATAAATTCCATGTATAGAGAAAAAAATTGATCTAGCATTCATTTTCTAAGTGAACAAATATATTCTATCATGTATAGTCATTTTATTCATGAAGAAAAAAATTGTATGTTAGCTTAATGTTATTTTTAGCATAATTGGCACTGTTAAGAATTTGAAGTGCCTGCTGTATCTCATCGAGGTATTTAAGCATAACTTCAATAACTAATAGCCTTGCAGTAAGCTTATTATACCTGCAAAATGCTCATCAGTTAAAAATCACTTAATTATAAATACCTTATATTATACCTAAGCTTGAATCATTAATTACAACAATTAAGAAAAAATCCCAAAAGATACTTTCTCAAACTCCTTGGATGTTTCAAGCTGAAAAACAATAAAGAGATAAAAAAGAGGGTAAAAAATAGAAAGATAAAGCTAGGTATCCATACAAAAAATAACTTGGTAAAAAAATCAAGGATTAGAGAAACATCCAAATCAATAGATCAAGACCTATTTTACATTATGATAAATACAAGCTTATTGTCAAGTAGACATCTTTAACTTTGCAGCTTTTTAGAAGTCTTCCTTCTCAATTTCATCTTCTAGTTGGAACTGTGCTAGAGAGATAGACTAAGCAAGGGAGAAAGAGAAATAGATTTGAGGGAGAGAAAGGGATAGACATAGAAAAATAGCAAAGGAGGGAGATTGTAAGAGGTTCAAGGGAGAGGGAGTGATATAAACAGAAAAAGAGTTAGGGAGGGAGATTGCAAGATAACTCCGAGAGAATCCTTTCATGATTTCAACTCATGTTTACATCTCTAAGACCTTTTACCCATATGTACCTAGATTGATATAAATTCACTTTGTTTATTTTTTACCAATGCCATCCTAATTCAGCTACAAAGGTTGCAAATCATAAATAAATGACCAGCCTATCCACAACTAAACCAATAGACATGCTTCTCATAATTCATAATTCACAACTCAATATTCAAAATTAATTCTGAAAATTAATTTAAATTAGAAATAAAATAATGAACTTCATTGATACCTTAAATGAGATCACTTATTCCTTATTTTGCTTCAATTGTTCCTTCTTCTGCTTCTTTTGTGGTAGAGATAGGTTTCTTCCCCTCAAATTCTTTGAGTTGACAAATAGCATACTCATCAATAGCATCAACCATGAATAGAACCTCGTAGCCTTCCTTATTTAGCTATTTTAGTTCAAATATAAACTAGTATTTAGAAAGTAATATCAAAATTAGATTGCTATAAAATAGGCTTACCTATGGAAGCAAGAGTCATGTCAAGTTGCACATCTTTTAGAAAGCCAATAAGTATATGCGGACCCAATAAGAAAGATTGCTCGATAACCCCAAGTAAAGAGAGGAAAAAGTAAAATCAGAACAACAAACTAACATTATTTAGACAATATTTTTCTATACAATAAGAAATTACTAAAACAAATGAATATGAACAAGTAATTTCGTGAACGTGTATGTAAAACTTAAAAAAAATTATAGGCAACCTAAAATAAATCATATAACTAGAATAGACTAGGTCATATGACCATATATCATATGTAACCTTGATAAACATAAGGCAATGCATTAGTTATGGGAAATAAATTATATATTAGGTATAGTTTTATAATTAAGAAAAAATATATTTTTATGCATGACACAAAACATGCAACACAGATAAAGATTCAAAAAATTGTTAAGCATGTAAAATGGCTGAATTTAAAGAAAGAACAATAAGCAAAAGTATGGCTATTTAAAATAGAACAAACTTTTAGGTTTGGAACAACTAGATAAACTCCCAAAAGTTTATCCATGTTTTACTTTACTCACTTGAATTCATAAAATTGAGTGAAATAGAATGAGTAATATTTATTTATTTATTTTTCAATTACTAGTAACTCATTTAGCTTTCAATATTTCCCCCATGTTAATACCCAAAAAAAACAGTAATGAAACTTTCATAAGTATTTACCCATATATCATAACTTGTAATTTTTGTATTATTAGTATAAACTAAAAACTAGATGAAAGTTGATCTTGTAGATACCCAACAAAATTGAATATAAAGATTCTTAATAGCTATTAAATCCAATTCAAACATGAGCATAGCTTCCTGTTCCTTTTGTTATTTTCCTTTTCTAAATCAAGGCATAAGTAGAATTTTCCACATTTTTTTTATCAAGGAATCAAATAGAAATGTAATAGCCAAGAATATGTTAGATAGTATATACTCCAGTAAAATGAATATATATAGCAAATGCCTGAAATTAGCATCTCAAGCATTTAAGAATTGTTTGAGGCAACAATTCTTACTAATTTTGTAAGGTTACAACAATTTTGCAAGGATTGTCCATCAGTTCAAATGATAATCGATGTGGAACCCCAACCTATATGCCAAACTAGAATGCCAACAAACCATAAATATTGAACATAAACAAGATAATAAAACCCAAATCTAAAGAACCCCCAAATAAGATTGATTGGAAATACTTATAATTGATTGATTTAGAAAACAAGAAGAAGAAGAAGAATCACGCATACATTAATCATGCAAATAGCCTAAGTTTAATTCTTCATGCAATAGCAAGAATCAATAATAAATTAACTCTCACAAATTTGACCAAGCCACAGAAAATTCTCATTAATCAGAAACCAAGTGTGTTACAATTGAAGAATCCAACCCTTTAAATAGGCTAGGCAGTCGCCCCTCCCTAGAGGACTTACAATCAAATACTAACTCTAAGAGATAAATAATGAAATAAATAACAAAGATAATTCCTAACCTTTATCTAAATGTGTTTGGCCATAATATGGACTAAGTACATCAATAAATAAAGATAAACATAATTTGAAAATAATCCTAAAAGCTACTGATATATATTTATAATTATCCTAAGAAAATGAAGGAAAGAATGTAGACTCAATCTTGGCCATAAGTGGAATTTGTCCAGGCCCTAAACGAAAAGGTCAAGCTATTATTTCTCCCTTAAACTCCACTTGATAATATCCCAAAATAATAAGTATTTATCAAGGAAAATCTATTACTAAAATTTAGGACCTTAGGTTCACCAATGTAAGCCTAAACCTAAAGCTGACCCAAGCTTATTAAAATTTAGCTCTCCCATGTAAATTTTAGCCTCCTTAGGTGTTTTAAGCCTCAAATAGTTATTTTTTCAAAATTGCTTAGAAGAGATAAGCCCAACTTTTACCTACCTACTCTAACTACCGAAAATAATTAAAATAAGCCCAAATAAACATGAAATAAAACAAACCTATTCTAATCAAGCCCAATTCATTTTCCTAGGTTCTAGGCTACCCAAATATACTTAATTACATGTTATATAGAGAATAGAAACTAAATAAAGTAGCTTAAAGGCCAATTGCACCATTCGGCCTAAACTTATCTTCATATTCCAATTTAGCTTCTTTCTCTTCTTAAAATTTCATCTTCTCCACATAAGGTCTTATGAATGCTTGTAGTATTTCTTTAAGCTTTATTGACCTTGCTATTGTTATTGGTCCATGAGGAAGTGTTACTTCATCTCCCTTATCGCCATCATGATTGGTTATACTTATATCATCCCCTACCTCTTAGGAAAAGATTCATCCTTAAATCTTCATCTTGTTCAAATTGGGAATTGAAACTTTAGGAAGAAATTCAACTTCATAAATGGTCTTCTGGATATGTGGAAAAAATATGAATGCTTCTTCACAAAAGAACTCATCATGTTCCTACAAATCAATAAAGAAACTAAGAAAAGCATTGTTATTCCATAATTTTGAAATATGATTTTGATTCCCTGCATTTTCCTTATGCAATTCAGTGTCTTTAAGTAATAAAAGATAAATAATAACATGTTAATCTTCCATCTCAACTAAACAAACTTTTTCATTCTCATTCAAACAATCAACAACATCTTTACTTTAAGTTATTTCTTAGTCACTCATAATATCACTATCAAAGAAAACTATATCTATAGTGTCCCCTTCAGCATCACAAATTATTTCTTCTAGGATAACTTCCTCTTCCTTTCTCTTTTCTTTGCTCTTTTCCAATATACTTAGTTGTTTGAACCATTTTTTAAATTGTAATTCTATATCATTAAGGTCATGCCTTAACAACTTCATACTTTCCTTTATCCTATTAAATTCTTCTTGATTTGAATGTTGCTTTGACTTCTAATAGGTAATCGTCACATTCACTCATGTTTATCTCTCAACTAAAAAATTATGTCTTATAATTGCACTTCAGAAACAAACTCAAATAACATGCACAATAAAGTAAGTTGACTAAGAAAATAATGAAATCCTAATAAGGACAATAACAATACCAATTCTAGATGCAAATTAACCAAATTAAATAAAAATCAGAAATTAAAACATAAGAAGTAAATTTCATGCACTATAGTATATACAGATGTTCAATAATGTGCAGTTTGTTAAACTGTTGTGATTAGAACCAAAAATAGATTAGGCATATAAATTGATAACTTAGAATGAAGAAAATAGACAAGATAGATACACCTAACAATAGTGTTTAACTTATGAGGACCCAATCATGGTCCTAACAGGATTATAGTTAATTAATCAAGATTAAGGTTTAATAAGGCAACATTTGATTATTTTGTATTATAGAAGTTAAGTCATATCAAGGGTATAATGGTAATTATGTACATGTGTATGGGAGTGTAGCTAAAATAGTAAGGAAGGATGCAATTGAATTAAATTAGAAGTTTAAGGTTATATGTTAAGAAATATAAGTTGTTGGGGTTAAATTGAATAAGGGTAATTTTGGGAATTCACCCAAGGAGATATTTACCCCACTAACTTTTATTAGCTTCTTGGAGAAGGAACTCTTGGGGGCATTTTGAGTTGTGGATCGGCATTTGAGGGAGCTCTCTCTCTCTCTCTCTCCTTCTCTCTCTATGGTTACAGTTTGAAGAAGATGAAACCTAAGGTTTTGAGAGCTGGCATTCTTAAGGTGATGTCTTCCTCTTGCTTTCTTTTTGGTTTGTGTTTCACTTATGGATTTAGGTTTAAAGGGTTTATGATTGTTATCTTCTTGTGTAAGAGGGAAGAATGATATCAATAATGGGTCAAATGATGTTGAAGGAGTTGAAGCTTGAATAAAAGGTACGGTAATTATTTTTCATCTGTTACTGTATATATATTTTTCCCTCTTTTGTGTTTGTGTAGTGCTAGTAAGATTAAGAACTCAATCTAGCAAGTTTTGATGAGTATAAGATGATTTGAGACTTAAATGATCAATTATGTAAGTGGGGAAGTGAGATCCAGGATTTAAACTCACGTTCTGCAAAATCGGGTTTCTAGGTTTCTTGTTATCTTCTCAAGCACATGGCCATGTGTGTGTTTCTCTTTGGAAACACACAGCCATTCATATATTTCTCTTTGGAAAAACATAGCCACTTACCTATTTCTCTTTGATGTATGCGACCACGCGAGGTTTCTCCTTTCTCTGCACACAGCCATGCATGTTTTACTTCTTCCCTATGTGTGACCATGTATGGTTTCCTTCTTCCCCATGCGTGGCCACATCAAGCTTTCCTTCTTCCCCATGCATGGCCACGTGAAGCTTTCCTTCTTCCCACCCATGGCAACTTGAAGATTTCCTTGTTCCCACACAAGGCCACGTGTGTGTTTCCTCTTGGAAACACATGGCCACATGTGTGATATGACTAATAGACCTATTAGGAATTTTTTTTCTTATATTTTTAGCTAGAGAACTCCAAATTGAATGATTCTTGTTGCTTCAAAAAATATACTTCTATACCTACATTTCATATGAAGAAATCTAATCCTATATCTGTCTCTAAATAGGCCATATTTCAGCATGAATTCATGGATAGTTTTCTGCCCAGTCACTAGGAGAAGATCTCAATGTTTTGTAAATATCTGGAAATATAAAAATGATATCAAGCTGATTTTTTATTTTTTAGAAACTAGAAACATAATTGAACAATTTTGTAGAAATGACATATGAGAATACAGTAAGTAAATGAACAACAACATTAGAATACATGAAAATGTTTACTTGTATTTAATGGTATGACAATGATGATACACCTGTGAATTGACTTTGCCCAAAATTACTGCATATTGATATTCCTCTACAATAACATGAGAATACTATGATATAACCTAGTGATAATAAGAGTATAGTCGCATGGTTGCATGCTCAAGTTAAAAGAAATGGGACATCATAATGTATGTTTAATCATGAAATCGAATAAGCTAGAATGTCCTCAAGGTCATAAGAAGAATTAATGATTAGCATTGATGTATAAGAACCTACTCGCCTGTTTGCTCAAGCCTATATTATATTATGTTTAACTCAATCCTGTCAATAGGGTGCTAACGACTAAGATGATATACTCACACATAACTTACCTAAGTATAAAATGCTACTAGATGAAAAGTACAAGAAAGATGATTGAAGCATATATATATATATATACATATATACATATCTTAAAATGTTAAGATGTATAACTTATGGTCTACAATATGACAAACCCTAAAAGAGAATCAAGTGATTGAATATGAACATGTATTGACCTTAAGCTGTAAGAGAACTCATTTATTTTAGTATATGGACCATAAATGTTTGAGTGTTGTTATATATATGTATGTCGCAATGTGAATAATTATGAGAATAGGGAATTATTTATGGCAAGCAGTAACAAGGTACGTCGTTGAAAACTATCCATGAGGTATGTAAGTACTATATGTTGTATAGTTGATATAAGTTATGAAAGCATGTATTTTCATGATTTAGGCTGCACATATATGTATATGTACATGTGGGCATGCGCAATACTAGTTATGAAAGATTACATATTATTATTTATCTAAACCTGAAACCATCACGATATGAATGAAAGAAAGTGATGCACTATATGATCATATGATAGCCTCCCTATGTATGGAAGCCTAGAGCTCAATGTTTTGAAGCAGGATGAGAATAATGTGCACTCTTATATGAATGATGGCATTAAGTAAATATGTTGTATTAAGTAAAGAAAGGTAAGTTGAACCAAAATTGATGTATTCTTTGATGAAAAGAATGATATGCATTCTTTTATGAAAAATGGCTTTAAGCCAAATGATGTGTTAAGAAAAGAAGAATATGTTAAATTAAGAGATGTCTTAAAAAGTTAAGCCTGCGGGTCTTAGTTTAGTTGTGGATTAGATAGGCATGCCTAGAGGGATACAGTTGCAGCTGCCATAGTAAACCCCATTTGGGTCTTGTTCCTTAATGGAACCATCGTTTGACCCCATTTGGGTCCATAGTTTGTTCCTTGCTGGAACCATTGTTTGACCCCATTTGGGTCCATTGTTTGATATCTCCAGATATCCATAGTTTGATACCTTCGAATATCCATTGCTCCCGTTATCTACCTTTTGAACTAGTACTTAGGCATGCTATTAAAGATGATAAAATATGCACAAGATAAAGTAAAACATGCATCAATTGCTCTATTTATGTGGTGTAAGCATGAGGAATGACCTATTATTTGATTGTCTTAAATTCTTTTGACTATAAACTATTTTATAAAAATGAAATGTTATGCTTTATGATACATGATTGAAATGTCACACTTCAATTAAAGAAGATTCTTATATGAGTATCAGTATGAGATGGTTCCCTGATGGGATTCCATAGAAGTTATATGAACTATAGCATGTGCATTAAGTTTCATGTACCCTATTTATAAAATGTATACATGTGACATTGAGACTTCGTCTTATAATCTTGATATGTAATGCTTGTTCTTTATGATCACCTACCACCCTGTTAGTCTATTTATTATATATAAATGTTTACACACATGTAGACAAAATGATGACATTCATTTAACCAAGTGCAATGCATGACATAGAATGATGATTGTAAGAGAATCAGATTACCATGCTAAGATCACATAAGGGGTGTAAAGTTTGTGAATCTCATATGAGAATTGTATGATATATTATGAAGTAGTTATGCCCACCAGGACTACCTGTAGATGCTATATGACTTAAGTACATTCTTATCTTATGAAGTAATGTTGAATGCCTATCTTAGGTGAACAATGTGATTTAATGTAATAAGTGCAAATCTTATACCATTATAACTATGATGTCTAACCTATTGATTAAAAGGATTATAAGATGCATGATTTATACTAAGGTAAGTAAGGGAATAAGGGTAAGATGACGACGATAGATGATGAATGGCTAAGCACTTAGGAAGTGAGACGAGTTTCATAACGCGATAAATTATTCTAAACATGATACCCATTAGTAAGGTCGAAGACTCTCCTAAGAATGTTATTTATGTAATGAAACATATAATAGACTCCTTTGTTATCTTGTGTAATTGTCAAAGTTTTATGCATGAATGTGATGAATTAAGGAAAGAGGTTATCTTTATATGTATAGAGTTTTGTTCCCCACTAAGCTTTATAGCTTAGCACGGGTTTGTTATCCGTGTAGGTTTCAAGATAAGTTCCAAAGGATCAGGCAAGATGCAATTTCCTTGAGGATTGAGGGATACTTAAAGGCCATTTATGTTATAATTATTGATAATGGTGATTTATATAGTGTTTTAAGTATGTTTTTAGGTGTTTAATTAGGTTAATTTTGTGTTAATTAGGTTATATTTGAGTTTAATTGGTTAATTTTGTGTTTTTGGAGTTTATTATAAATTTTCGTATTTTTCAGGGTTATTTTGCAAGAAAAAGGACTTAATTGTAAAAAGGCTAGAAGATTTGGGCCAAAACTATGAATTTGGAAAATTCATGTTAATTAGTGATCGTGAGGTCCAGAAGTTCGATGCATGGCCACGTGAGAAGAAATAAAGAAGAACAAGAAGGAGACACGTGACCACGTGTGAAGAACAAAAGGCTAGACACGTGACCACGTGAAGGAAAGCCAAAGGAAACCTATGGCCATGTGATTTTCTTCAAGAAACAACACATGGCCACGTGTGGATTTACACTAGAAAACACATGGCCACGTGTTTAGTCTCCTATGAAGCGAAGGATTTTCGATTCTCTCCAATTCAAGAAGGATTCTTTTCCTACTCCAATTTGAAAAGTTTGGAAGGCTTCTACAACATCTTTTGCCTATAAATAGACAACTCTAACACCAAAGAAAGAGATCAATTAGGGATTAGAAGGGATTAATTGCTTTAGTTTTAGTTTTACTTGTTTTTCTAGTTTTTCTATTTTTATTTTTCTTTTCAACTTTGTTTTAGTTTTTCAACTTTGCTTTAGTTTATAATTATGTTTAGGAAATATTTTTTTTCTTCTTTTGCTAATGGATTCTTGAAATCTTATATTTTCATTTTTAAGACTTTATTTTGAGCTTAATTTCAATATCAGTTGATTATTTCTTGGTTTTAAGTATATTCTTATCTTTGATTGTGTAGAGATTGATTGTTGGTTTATTGAATAAATAACTAAAAATTGGTTTTTACATAGTTAATGATTTGCATGTTCTTGGGTTAACTTTTTAATATTTATGCATGATTATTATCCGAAAGATGAGATAATTATGTGTTAATTTTATTGGTTAATACTAAGAGAGGAAGAACTAAGAATAAGTGAATGTTAAATCTCTTGAAAAAGGCTTTAATAAACATCTAGGAGGATTAATTCAGACTTTTATGCTAAGTGTTGAATTGTTCTGAATAAGAGAATTTTAATGCTTGGAATGATAATCTTGAGTAAAGTTATCTGGTTTTATTTATCTGAATTCTTCATAATCACTGGTGTTCCTTTTGAATTTAAGTCATTACTATGAAAGTTAAGGTGGATAGTTTCTTTAGCAAGAGAATTCTAGTTATTATTTTGTTTTTCATTCATGTTAATTTTTTTTAGCTTTTGTTTTGTTTCATTGTTTATTTTGTTTAATTTTTGCTTTTAAATCAAAAACATTTGGGAAACAATCTCGGATTAATTTAATTCATACATAGATTTTATTCTTAGCAATCCATGTTCCCTTGGGTACGATATTTGGGGTCTTAATCTATATTTTCCTGTATTACTACTGATCTAATACACTTGCTAGCATCCGGTCAATTATTTATCTATAATTTTGATTTATTTATTAGTGGCATGTAATGATGGCCTATCTTATTATTATTATTAGTATTTCTGCCTGAGCTCTATTAAGTATGATGATGATTGATCATGATTGATCATTACCCAAGGTGAAGAAATTAGGGTGTTACATAACTAAACCTAATGATTAGTTTAAATAGACTTTATGTATACTCAACAAAAAGGAATCAAAGAAAGCATGCAATAAACACAACCCAAAATCTAAAATTAGGAGTACTAACCTGCTCCTAAGAGAATCAAACCAATTATGAAAGTTCTAACTCCAATTCTTGCTTGATAAATCAAAACTTACTCCAAAGTAGTGTAGGGCACTTTGTAGATCAAAATTATATCAAACCAGGATCAAACAACTCAAAGATTTCAAATTATATGTTTGATATATTCAATCGCAAATTGGGATTCAACAAGAACAAAAGATTCAACAATTGATCAAAATTAAAACTTAACAAGATATTAAACCTAAATTGATAACAAGGTTATTTCTAATTGATTTTTTTCTCTTTTTTTAGAACTTTAATCAAGTAAACTAATGATCAAATACTTAAAGATAGTTAATTAACACAATAGAGTAAGAACCAAATAAGTTACTAGATGTAAGATCCTATTCATCCAAAATAGAAATTAAAGCTCATAATTAAATGATAGTTAAGAATTTACCCCTTAGCCTATGCTCTAATACCAATTGATGTGGAACCCCAGCTTATATGCCAAACTAGAATGCCAACATACCATGAATATTAAACATAAATAAGATAATAAATCCCCAATCTAAAAAACCCCAAAATAAGATTTATTGAAAACACTTATAATAGATTGATTTAGAAAACAAGAAGAAGAAGAATCAAGCATACATTAATCATGCAAATAGCCTGAGTAATATTAAATATATAAAATTTTATGAAAATTATATCGATAGAATAACCGTTGTTAATAAACTATAGCACTAATTATAATTGTTGCCTTAATTTTCCATCATTATTTCATCGCTATATTTAGCACCAAATATTTTCCACATTTATTTTCAGATAGAATGAAAATCAATTACAATATCTATCTGTAAATCCCTAAACATGCTTGTATTACGGATGGAAATTCCATCATTATAGAAGTTAAATGATAAGACTAATTACTAATGGACTTAATAATCAATAAACCATTCACTAATAATTGGTACAAACATTTTTTGCCAAATATATTGATGAATTATTAATTCTTATGGAAATAATAGCATCTTTTATCAAATTTATTTTTTTACCTATGCATTATCAATTTGGTCGGTAATCCATCAGTAATATCTTCATTTTACCTAAGGAACATTTGTCCATCGGTAAAATAATTTTTTTTAGTGAATAAAGGAGAAAAGGAAAAAAAATTACAATGCATTGAACAAGCATCATTATGCTCAAAATGTCTATCAAGAGACAAATGTATCGATAGGGTAAGAAATAAGCTAAGGTATAGCAAAACAAGAAAAATAATGTGTAGATCACTTTCTAGCTTATTTGAGTTGCTTCTATGTTTTGAAGCCTGTTGTGTAATGCCTTACATTCATTCATAATTTATTTACATGGTACATTATTATTTAAAACATCACTTGATTATTACATGAATTCACCTTCATTATTGGTGGTTACCGAATCCATTTATCCTTTAGTTCTATAATTCATTTCCGAATTCACAAGGTTATTATACGTTTGCTAAAAATTTGTATAGTTACTTTAATTAATTATCATTCATTTTCTTTGGATAATGACTAGAGTACTATTAATGAAAGTAAATTCTTAAGTTTAAAATTTTTCTCTTTTTATTCCCAATTATAGGTACCGCATTAATTTGTTTATTTTTAGTCAATTTGATTTATGTTGCAACTTTATTAATCTTTCATCTAAGTTATATTCCTTAGGTACAAATTCTGGCTGTACAATGACTTATACCATGTTCATTCCTTTCCATAACAAAATATAAAAATTCTCATTCATATATACATTGAATCATACATTTACAACTGATTATCTTTTGTGGCACAATAAAATTTCTTACATGCCAATTATCTAATCTTATTATAAAAGATATCTAAATTTTTCATTTTCAAAAAATTCCATACATATGTTTGTTGCTTATTTATTGTGGAGTCTTCACTTCCTACCCATCAAACATTTTTCCTAATGTTTAATATCAATATATAAAATTTTATCATTATGATACTACTTCAAATAATATTACTGTTTTCCTCTATATTTCCCTTTTTAACGTTTCTTGCCATAAAGTTTTGTTCCCTTACATTTTAGCCCTAAAACTTACTTGTTTTGCCTAAATTACAATTTCATTATTATTTTCTCAACTTCTTGACTGAATTACCCTTATTTATTATCTTTTATAGCTTTTATTCCATTTTTACTCTACAATTTACATTTTAATCCTCAGTATTTCTTCTTGTCATGGTATATTACCATTTTTGCCCACTATGTTACTTTGCTAATTTAAATTAATCTCATCCTTTTATTAACAAGATTTCAATATTAAATCCTTAAATTCAAATTTATCTCTTTTTATATTTGTTTTCTCATTTAACTTAATGTGAGAAATGAGTAATACTTCTCTTGTATTTTTCTTGAATAAGTTTAATTAAATCTCTTAATCATATTATTACTAAACTATATTTTCCGTTTTGATTCTTTGCAGACACAACCTAGGAACTACCAAGAATAGAAAACGTAGACAAATAACATTTGCATTGAAAAATAAAAGCGAAATTATATCAAATTCTAATAAGTCAAACATGCAACCTATGAAAAAACAATAAGATAAAGTTGCTTCAGTTTTGAGGCTATAACACAAAAATTTGACATGATTTTTGTTTAATAACTATAAATTAAAAAAGAAATAGGAATCAGATGCATAAGGATATTGTCACTAAATATTCTCTACCACCCAAAACAACATCAAGAAAAATTTAAATTATATGCAAACTTGTAACAAACTAAAAAAACCCAGAAGGGAAGAGTTGGTTGATCAGAGATAGATAAGTAGCTTTATTGATGTTTCTTAAGTTCATTAAGATTTTGAGAAATGGCTCCAACAATAGCTTGTAACCCCTGTAATTTCCAACATTGTTCTGTAGAAAATCATTAACATGTAGGCTGCAACACTCTAACAAGAGAAAATGAAAATAAAAATGACAACTTTAAGATTAAAAAGAAAAACAAACAAACCAACCCTATTTAGATGAGTAAATAGACATTTTCCCATTTGGATTATAAATAACATTGTTTGGGTTTTAGCCAACCCCATTTGGGTCTGCTTGATTGGTCAGAAAGTTTGGTGCCTTCGGGTGACCTAGTTACTCCAGGTGCCATCGTATAACCTATTATCCACTTTTTTAGAAAAGTCTAAGCTTAATTCAAATTTAAGAAAAATATCATATCAAATAAAGGATGAAATTCATGCCAAATTCTTATCTTGTTTACATGTTATTATTATACGAAACTTCTATATTGCATATGGAAAGCATTATATAAAAAAGAGGTTACATATTATATATGTACATTCACAACACATAGTATCACATGAATATACTAGAATTATAATCTCTATGCATAGTGAACTTGTGCATCATTGATGCCTAATCAATAAATATAATTGGCAAAATATTTCCTTTATAGTTATATGTAAATAGCTTAATATTATGAAGGGCTTTGCATGAATCTTTGTATATAAAAGTTATGAAATTTTTGATACAAGTTCATATTGTTTCTTGTTAATATGTTCCTTATAAATATTTGTCTCGTCTTGCTTGATCTTTATAGTCATATGTTTCTTACATTATTTTACATATATAAATACATGTTATTTTCAAATACATCAATGTATAGTATATGGGAAAAACAAGGCATGGAATGAAGAGTATTTTGGGATTACATGTATAAAATCCTTGAGAAGACATCGAAGTGTTCTGCACCTAGAAATGCAAGATATATTAATTTGTACATATGGCAAGCTTTGTTAGTAAAAATACACAAGTTACTTATTAAACATTGTGTAAATGATAAAAGAAATGTGTGGGACTTAGTACATGTTAATATAAACAAATTATAAACCTAAGTTAATGATATAATAGTTTGATGGAAATAATAATTATTCAAGAGGGTAAAAAAACAATATGATAGATGGAATATGTTATACATAGGTGTAAGATATAGTTTATTAATTTAAAGATCCACGATTTTAAACGGTTGTTCATGAACATAGATTGATATAAGTATATAGGAATCAAGAAAGTAATCTCGATGTATAAAATTTTTTAGTGTAGAAAAGGAATAATTTTATGAGTAAGAACTCAAAAAGCAAATGAAATATCTATAGGTAATTGAGAGTGGACAGCAAAGTATAATAAGAGATAATATAGCCTTGGAGATTTATGTGAATATGGTTTAAATGATTAATTTATATGGTAAAAGATATGCTTGTATGTTTGTTTGCATTTTGACAACCTTTAAAAGAGGTTGTCCACATGTCTTATGTTCCCCACTAAGCTTTATAGGACAGAACGGGTGTTTCATCTATGTAGGTTACCATTTACCACAATGCTAGATCTTTAAATTAAATAGCAAACATGATAGATTTAACAAAGAACTACCATCAAAAAGTATCGTTACTAAATGGCCTTAGATCTAAATCGAGGGAGACGGAAAGAAAGCTTTGGCATGTTTACATTATATTCAAATAGAGTTCCATAATAGAAGCATCTTGCACTCTCTCTTATCGAGATTTGGCTGGTGTATAGGAGTCGAGCGAGTCACTTTGGTGGTGAAGCAGAGTTGATGCTGGGGGTAACCTCACCATCGAGATGGCAAAGATGGATGTGGGAGTGCTAAGAGAAATATCGAGACTAGGACTTGATTAAAAAGGGAGAGCAAACATTAAGCGATTTTTAGCCCTAAATTTTTGTTGGTATTAATAAGTATATAAAAATTAATTAAAAGCATACCGATGGAATTACTATATATACAATTATAATTCTGTTGCCTTAAATTTCCATCAATATTCCATCGCTATAATCGACGCCAAAAATTTTTGGCATTTATTTACTAAAAAAATTAAAATCCATTGCAATATATATCGGTAAATCCCCAAAGATGCATGTATTACCGATGGAAATTCCATTACTACAAAAGTTAAATGATAAAACTAATTATCGAGTGACTTAATCTTCGTTAAAGCAATTGCTAACAATTGGTGCTAATATTTTTCGCCGAATATACCTATGAATTATTAATTCTTTCGATAAAAAATATCATCATTTATCAAATTCATTTTTTACCTATGCATTATCAATTCGGTCGGCATCGGTAACATCTTATTTTTACCTACGAAATGTGTTTTCGTCTGTAAAATTAAATTTTTTAATAGTGAATAAGGATAATCAGGAAAAAAATGGAATGCATTAAGCATGCCTCACTATGATCAAAATGGCTAACAAGGGAAAAATGTATCGATGGGGTAAGAAATAAGTTGAGATATAGCTATACAAGAAAAATATTTCCTAGATCACTTTCTAGCTTGTTTGAGTTGCTTCTGTGCTTTAAAGGGTGTTATTTAATGCCCTACATTCATTCATAATTTTTGTACATGGTATATTATTATTTATAACATCACTTGGTTATTACACTAATTCACCTTCATTATTGGTGTTTACCGGCTCCATATATCCTTTAGTTCCCAAATTTATTTTCGAATTCATAAGGTTATTATACGCTTGCTAAAAAAATTCTAAAAATCCAACTTAATTATTACAAATAGTTTTAGTTTAAGTTTCCTTTAAGCTATTGAAAACCTTTTTTTATTACATTCCTTGCAAAAATAAAAGAAAAGAATAATTATAGGCTCAAATTAATTACAAAATTAGTAAACTATTGCTAATTAGCCATAACCTTCCGATTGGTCACCAGCTAAGGAAATTGTGTGTGACAGTAGAAAATGAAGAATAAAAATTAGTATTTGAGAAATAGATAATAGGAGAATAAATATTAAAAATAATATGCATAATATAAAGATAAAACAATAGTTTAAAAAAATATAGAAATATAAATAGTAGAGATAAATAGATAATATATTATATAGTATATATTGCATTATTATAGAAATATAAATATAAATAAGAATATGAAAAAAGATATATAAATATATAAGTATAACAAATAAATAAGTATGACATAAGTAAATCATTTGTAATGAATAAATAATATATTATATAATATATAACATACAATATATAATATTATAGGAGTAGTGATGGTGGTAGTGGTTTTAGTAGCAGCAATATTAATAACAATGATAAAAATAATAATAAGATTAGCTATAACAATAATAATAGTAGTATCAATAATAATTAAATAGATCAAGTTTGGCATGAAAAATGGAAAACTAACCAAATGTCAAATTGATATAAATAAGTAGACAAATACAAGCAAAATAATGTTAACACAATAATTAGATGAGATATATTGTATAAATATAAAAAAATAAATTAATGTGAAATAATAAATTATACAAAAAATAAATATAACTACAATAGATTAATAAAATGTAGTTTGTAAAGAATGAACAAGAGGAAACAAACTGCATGAAAGGGCTAAAGAGACCAATCCATGCATGAATAACATAGGAAATAATGGCCAAAAGGAACATTTACATCTAAAATCATGAAGAAAATGGAAGGCAACTATCAGGTGTAGAGATGTGATAAGCAACAGACATGCAACTAAGGAGGGGAGACATTGGATGTGACTCGATAGAGTGCTAGGTGTCACTTAGCCAAGTCAGGTCATGACTTAACCACCTTTAAATGCAGAAACCGGACTGAAAAGGGGAAATTCCTCCAAATTATGCAAAAATCACTTTTAAGGAAAAAATATAAAGTTTAATGTATGATCTATGCATAAAAACTCATAAAAAACCATAGCCAAGCCAAGTCATGTCTCCACTATATTCATAGAGCCTGAGATATCTATGTGTCTAAGTATGTGCTAGACAAAACCATCTGGATACACCAAAGGACCTGTGTGGCAAGTAGGGTGCTCTTTACCGCATTAGGATCATAAAGAGCCCCTAGTAAAGCAATCTCAACCTAGTATTGGCACTCGATGACTCTTTCTACATTAAGGACACCTTTCCCTATTAAAAGCCCCATTGCCTTAGTAAATTTGCATCGACTAATGTTATATGTGTATTGTCTCACTTGAAAGGTGATCACCCCTGACTAATAGTCAGACCTTTGAAAAGCTATTACACCCATTACTCTGACATTGATCTGAGTAGCAGAGTCATAGAAGCCTCACTTTGATTCCATTATATATTTTAATAAATTGTTATAGCTTGAATATAATCCATAATATTATACCATAATTTTTATACACATTACAAAAATCCACAACCAATTCCATCAACACACACACACACACACACACACACACCCCTTTTATACTTTAGCTCACATTAAATAGTAATTATAATCAGTTATAAATCATCATCTAAAATGTAAACCATAAACTTCATATCATGAATTCCAGAATAATAACATCACTATTAAGTTTCCTTATAACTTAAATACATGATAAAAAAGTTTTGTCACAACTACGCATATATGTTAACCAAAAATGAAAACAAAATCCTTCTTCTTTATTAGCACATGCTAACACCTGCGTAATCTTCACTAATTCAAACCAGTTATTCCCTTATCTAATCCATTATGCATAGTAGAAAACCATGCACTAAGTACTTGGTACTAAGTGGTGAATACAACAATTAACCCTTTCATGCCACTAATATTACCATACATACTTGTTCATTTAATTAACATCAATAAATAAAGTAATGGCATGTATCATAAAGGAACACATTCCATAATTTTTCTCATGTTATTAGCATATTACGACAAATATTAGCTAACAATACAATCATATTAAATTTCATAAATAAGTATATCTACGGGTGTTTAATTAATTAATTGAAATCACTACAAAGTTTAATCCTTAATAATTATCACACATAATGCTAATAACAACAATAATAAATTTATATATGCTTATATAATTAACACTGTGATTCTTGCCCTTAGTATAGAAAGTGACTCTACAGGCTTAATGTATGGAACTATGGACCCCATTGTCCTCAATATAATCAAATCATAATCTAACTATGTACATATTTAATATTTATGATACGGTACCATAATAGGTCCACTTCGCAAGTCACCATGACCTGCTACTGAGGTATCAAATTTGGTGTTCCTATGGCTAGCCAACTACATCACCTACCTTATTTCTCAATTCCGACCAGGGCAAGGAAAGTAATTTATCTCCAGTTCATATTATTATCATAATATGTAAATCATGTTTATTACTCAATAACTTTCACAATATCCTTCCTTTACGCTTCAATATTTTGTCACAATATTTTAACATCCAACTTAACTATTCTCACAAAACAAGATCATCAATTATATATATATATATATATTACCATCTCTTCAAATCAATAATTCATCAAACAATTACTGTCTTCCTTTAATTCAAATTCCATATTTTATCCAACTAAATTATATAATTAATCCAATTAACAACTATTTTATGACTTTTTATTATTGGTATTATTCCCTTCACTTGATCATACAACATTTAATCCAATTAATTAACATACTAACTAGATCATACACTAATTTAAAACCATTTAATTCTTGATTAAACTCAATAACCTCTAATTATATATATATATATATGTGTGTGTGTGTGTGTGTGTGTGCGCGCGCGTGCACATGCGTGTGTGTGTGTGCACGCACGCACGTGCGTGTGTGTGTGCTCGCGCGCACGTGTGTGTGTGTGTGCTATTAACTTTGTCTTCAATTACCATTTATTTATTTAAAATACAATTAATTCAATTTAAACATTGCTACGTAAATAAATTAAATTCACTTTTAACCTAAGATTATGCTTGAACCCCAGGTACAATACTCATCATCAACATGAAATTCTTTCAATTAATATCTATAACCACTTAATTAACATCTCAATTTATCCAATTTATAATTAAAAACTAAGAAACAAATACATAAACCATAAATTTGCATGTTAAGACGAGAGGTATCTAAGCTATTTCGTCATGATTTTTCAACTTAAACCTAATTTAACTCTAATTAATACATATATAATCTAATTAAACTTGGCACCCTATGTTCATTTGCACTTCCTTATACCGTGTGATTTAATAATGTCATTATCTAATTATATCATTGTATTTCCAATTTTTATAAGGTAAGTCGTTGGCCTAAATTAATGATCAACTCTCACATCCATTATACGTCTTAGGTTACTATTTATTTAAAGTAAATTTTGGCAGCATGATAGCTTATAAATCATGCTATCCAAACCTGCAATTGATCAAATTTACACTACCAATAGAAACCTCCACGTCCAATCACTTCAAATTTACACTTCTATATCAGTCCAACACATTCACACAACATATATAATTCATGACATCACATATACTCATCATGCCCACTAACATTTAAGGTTCATTTACATGGCATAATATTATACATCAAGTGTATAATACATATACCAAGTTTATATTACATAACATATATATACACAAATAACATGTCCAAAAGTTCCTTATATGCATGCCATATTATCACCTTTCGTTATCCTTCACTTAACCTGTCCTTGTGCGCAATCAAAACAAACCATACACTAAGCAACATTATTGCCTAGTGGTGGAAATAACTACATAAAATTTCATCTATAATTTCTCTTTAAGTAAAATTACTATTTTACCCTTGTGTTAATTTCATTTAATTCAATTAAGGTTAACATTTACTTCTTCTTTAACTTATATTCTCTATTTATTTTCACATATTTCTCTACATCATGCAAAATTTCATTGGGTCCTTAAATCTTGTTTTTCTTCATATCTTATCTTATTTAACTCTAATTTAACAATTTTTAATTACTTTAACTTTTATTTTATTGTGGATGGTAAATTTTCATTTAGTCCTTAAATTAAGTTATGAGATGGCAAATTATATTTTGGTCCCTAAACTTTTTATTATTTATAATTTTACCTTTTTTAATTCTTTAATTAATTAACTTTTCCAATCACTTTTTATCTCATATTACAATTTTACCCCTATTTGCCGTATAATTATATTTTTGCCCTTATTGACTCATCTTATTCAATTTTTCATCATTTTTATTATTTAATTACATTTTTATATCTTTTAGGCATAATTTACTATTTCATCTTAATTTTTCACAAATTACAATTTTGCCCTTAATGTGCCTAGTGGAAATCCTCGAATTGGATATGCAGGATAAGGACTCTAATTCTACTAATGGGATGGAGGGACCACTTACCATGATTCCATAACTCTAAGAATGGGTGGAAGGACATTTTTCGTGATCGTGCTACTCTATAATACAAATTTGTCGGTTATCCCATTGCATAATGTGTACTATCTACCTAATCTCATGGTGCTACAATAGTATATATGTCCTTATGGCTAGCCATTATATCCTAGGAGCTAGGATTGCCCACTCTATATTAAGGGTAATTATATAGTTTAACTTATGCCAAGTTTCTATGATTCACCTTACTAATTACCTTATTTTATAAGTTTTATAAACTTACATATTGTTCAATCATGTTAAACATTATGTGTAAGGACCCAATCATAACCTAATCAATTATTGTTAATTAATGAGGACCATTGTTAATTAAGGCAAAATTAAATTATTTTACAATTATCGAGGGTAAGTCCAAGGGGGATATTTTGGTAATTTTAGCATGTAAGTATATGAGTTTAGTTAAATTAAAATTAAATAAAGGATATAATTGAATTGAATTAGAAAGTCTTGGGTAAGTTGGAAGGAATTGAAATAATGGGGTTTAATTATGTGTAAGAGTAATTATGGAATTCACCTAAGGAGATATTTACCCCACTAACTCTTTTATTTAGCTTCTTGGAGAAGGAACTCAGGGGATTTGAGAAGTTGGATTGGTATTTTGAGGGAGATAGCTCTCTCTCTCTCTCTCTTCCTTTCTCTGTTGGTTACGGGTTGAAAATGAGCTAGGGTTTGTGAACTAGCATCAAGGTAATGTTTTCCCTCTCATAAATCTCTTCTCCTCTTCCCTGTGTTTGATTTCTGGTATTAAGGATGTTGAGAGGGATAATAAATTTGTTATGCTTGTTGTTGTCTGGGTATAGAGAAAGAAGGGATCTTGAGCAAAGAAGTTGGATGAGGAGGATTTATGAGAGAATCGAAGCTTCAATAAGGTATGGGACTATTATGATGATTTTATGAATGGAGTGCTGTTGATTATTGTTGTCTGTAAATGAAACTGAAGGAATTAGGGTTAAGTTATCTGGATACGTAAATCAGGATTTTAATATGAGAATGGAAGATTGTTACTTAAGGTGCCAAGTCGTGCACCATTTGCCCTAGGTCACTCTTGAATGTGTTATTCCTCTTTGGCTTCTGACTCGTGAATCTCTTCACGAGTCATGCATTTTTGTCCTACTCGTGAGCTCCTTCATGAGTCATGAAATTCACCTCTTTTGCTTCACTCGCGAGTCCCTTCATGGGTCAAACATTCCTTCGTGACTCATGAACCTAGTTTGGCTTTCTACCTACTTGTGAATGACTTCACGAGTCGTGTATTTTTGTCCAACTCGTGAACTCCTTCACGAGTCATGCATGGCCACTTGGTCTTTTACTTTAAAGAAGTGCATAGCCACTTATAGCCTTTTTCTCCTCTCCTTGCTCGACAAAGTAGGGCCTATTGATGCATGGCTAGGTATGTTTTCTCCTCTTCTTTTTCAAGGCCATATGTATTCCTTTGATTCATTTAAGCTAACCCTCACCCAAGAGTAAGCCATGTAATAAGATATTGAAAACAATATTATATGATCCATAAGATTATTAAGCAAACAAGAGTTGAGGTGAATTGACTATATTAAGTAAAACAGAGGATAAAAAGGTTAGTAAGTGATGATTGTTATGTAAGTTGATATCAATGGATTAATAGACCATGGAACTCTCTCCCTCTCTAATGATAAAGTCCATAAAGATATGGTTTAGAAAAGCATTGATATAAGATGGAGTATTATAGGAATTTAAAGACATAAATGCTATTATAAGGGGAAGAGAATGGAACCAAATTGTAAGTTATCCAAAGTCACCTATAAGGCGAATAAAACATGATCACTTAATTGGAGAAACCTCTATATATATTCATATAGTAAAGTGAAAAGTTGTAGGTTAATAAACCTATAAGTTATGATAAAGAGTCCACTTGAACTCTAAATTAAAGGGTCTTAAGAATGGCAATGCTAACATGAATTATGTGCTAAAATGTATTTTAGTGACTAACGAACATTGAGGCAAGAAGAATTAAAAGAGGTAACCTAGTAACCTTAAATTAATAAGTTAAATATCATGATCTATAAGTTGGTTTGCGGTTTGAACCTTGACAAGTAAAGGGTTTTGGCTCAAATATAACATACCAATGTCCCTTGGTAATTACATGAAAATATCATGACACAGTCTAGTAACCATAAGAGCATGGTAGTAAAGTCGCATGTCTAAGCTAAGAAATAGGGAATACTATGTAACACTTGATTATGAAACAATAGAAGTTTGGTTATGCTTCAAGTCATATCGGGGATTAATGATTAGCCTTGATATAAAGAAATATACTTACCTAGTTGTCCTATACCCTATGGGGGGTAAACACGAGATGAAATAATCTTACATAACTTACCAGGGAATAATATGTTATATGATGAAAGGGGTGTTAGTAAGATGAATGAAACAAGTATGAACTGGTTAGGAGAGATAACATATCGTTCATGATCTAATAGACTATAAAAGTAAACTAAAGAGTTAATTAAGAACAAGTATTAACTTTAGGAAGGAAATAACTGTTCATCTTATTTTATTGATCCTAAGATGTTTAAATGTTATTCAAGTAATTAAGTATCGATATGAATTTTATGATATTGTATGGAAGTTGCTCAAGGCAAACAACAACCAGGTATGTCATTGAGACCCATCCATGAGTCTTGTAAGTTTCTTTATGCAGTTGACGTGAACGTACCATGATGTGAACAAATTTGAAAAATAAAAGAATGGATTGCCATAATTCAAGATGCATTTATGTATATGAATATATGTGTGTGGGGGACATGGATATGATTATATGAAGGCTTTAGTAGCAAGATCTGCACTTTCATATTGCTTCATTGAAATCATGTTTAATGCTAACTATGAATAAATGTTAATGAAACTATGAGACTACATGACCAGCACCCATGTGTATTAAAGCCTATAGCTCAATAATGATGTATGATAAGAATGATATGCATTCTCTATGAATTGTGGCTCGAAGCCAAATAATGTATTGAGGATTAAAGAATATGATGAATCAAAGATGTTCTTAAAGTGTTAAGCCTGCGGGTCTTAGTTAAATGTTGGATTAGATAGGCATGCCTAGAGGGATAACAATCACAGCTGCCATAGTTTGACCCCATTTTGGGTCTTGTTCCTTAATGGAACCATTGCTCGACCCCATTTGGTTCTATCGTTTGTTCCTTGCTGGAACCATTGTTTGACCCCGTTTGGGTCCATTGTTTGATATCTTCAGATATCCATAGTCTGATACCTTCGGGTATCTATTGCTCCCGTTATCCACCTTTTAAACTAGTGCTTAGGCAGGCTATTAAAGATGATAAAAATATACACAAGATAAAGTAAAACATGCACTAACTACCTCACTTATGTGACATAAGCATGATGAAATGCCTATTATATTGCTTATCATGATATCTTTTGGCTATAAACTATTTAAATGATTAAAGATTAAGAAAGAGTTTGAAATAAAGGAATTCATGTATCGATTATTTTTTCTTATATAATGGGAGCATGATGTGTGGCTTATTATATTTCTTTATCATAATTTCTTTTTCTATAAACCATTTCTATGAAAGTAAATTATTGGAATGTATACCCATGAGATTCACTTTGCCATGCTATGGGTGGAATGCGTACAACATTGTAATAAAAACTAGTTGTGCTATAACATACCCCATTGGGGCTCATATGCTTTGATAATCATGAAATCTATACATATGACAATTGGACCTTCCCGAGTAACTCATGATATGTAATGGTATTCTTTATATAATTACATGCAAGACCGGTTAGAAACTACATATCAATGTTACACATGCTTGTGCATAACAATCATTCAGACATAAGCAAAGGCCAGTGTAAGATATAATGTGATGTTTTGTGACATTTAGTTACCATGATAAGATAACATTAAGAAGTACATGAACATGAACAAAGGTTATCAACTATAAATGTATTCTATAATTATAATTGCATGTTATATGAGAAGTAAGTTATGCTTAATAGTATTTATTATAGGTGCTACTAGTCACATGCACTTCTTGCGCTTTGAATAAACACTGAATTGTATAGGATTGAAGTTTACCTTATTAGTAATCAATGTCGGGATTCAATAATGAAAGGATTATGAAGCAAATGAATGATGCTAGAGTAAAAAGAAAGAATTAAGATGCTAATAGAATAATGGAAGCTCTTAAAGAACTAGACGTGTTCATGAATTGATTTAGGTTGGTAAGAATAATAATGTTAGTTAAGGTTGGGACACTCCTCCGAAGTGTTATGATAATGATTCATATCGTAAGTTTTATATGTTTTCATAATTATGAAAGTTGTGTTGATTTTATGATAATAATTATGAGTTATCTATAGAATTTTTGGTTCCCAACTAAGCTTCATAGCTTAGCATGAGTTTATTTATCCATGTAGGTTTCAGGATAAGCTCCAAAGGATCAGGCATGTTGCAGTTGTCCTGAGGATTTCAGGATGCTTAAGGTCCATTTATGTTATGATTATTTATTTATAAGCTTGATTATTTTATTGTGGCTTGTAATCATGGCTTGTGATATTATTATTATTTCTGCTCGATCTTTACTAGGTTATAATGATGATGATTGATGATTATCCATGGTTAGTGGATTAGGGTGTTACATTATGCTTTCATCATAAATACATAAAATATCATATGAAAGTAATAAAATCATAACATTAATCACACATTAATCATTTTTCCACGATGAGATTTCATACATATAATGTAATTATTCCTTTAATTACTTGCCATATATGTTCCTAATGACATATAATGTATTCTTATGCCATTATAACTTTAATTTAACTTATAATTCTTAAACTACCTTTAAGTACATCATTATGTACAATTGTGCATTATCATATCCACTCATTATTTTTCATTCTAGTTAATTTTATTGCATTCCACAAATGTCATATATTATATTTCACATTAAACATACCATAAACTAACAAATTTCATCACATTATGTTATAACACACAATTCGGCCAACATTACATTTCTTATTTCCATTTTGTTTCTTCCATTCATTTATGTTTAAATCATATTAATTAATCATTCTATCATGTTATCTTGAATTATTTCACATTTGTACTTAAGTTCACCTATTTACATAATGTAAATTTTAACAAAAAACATGAAATTTAAGTTTTAATTGTATCCACTAACCTTAATTTAGCTTTAGTGTTACATACTCTTCCATTTTTTCTCTTTCTTTCTCCTTATCTTTTCCTTTCCTTTGGTTTTCCTTTTTACACCAAATTTTAATGGAAGAAATTAATGAGTTCTAGCCATTAATTTAAATAAACAAAAGCTACTAATCAACTCTACTAATCATGATTTACAAACTTATAACGAAATTCCTAACTAATTCTAACAAAAACATATATTGTTACCAACTTTTTACATCCTTTCTCTCATAAAATTTGCCAACTTTCAAGCTTTTTTCTTACTCCAATTAAATTTCTAAGATGAAAAGGAGGCTTTTTAGTATATTTTGGGTGAATTTATGGATTGAGATTTGATGGAAGGGGAGAGAATTATAGAAAAAATTATGGAAATGGTAGAGAAATGATTGGTTCAGATTTCTTAGAGAAAAGTGGAGATATTTACAAAATTTTAGTTAGGAGTTATAAATGATTCAAGACCCATCCATGCTTCCTAAAATTTCACCAAATCTTAATCCCAAATTCCCTCAATTTACTATGTGATCTAATGGCATAATTTTAAGCCACTTGTTAAGTCCCTATGAATTTCTACACTTCTCTAGGGTATGCTAGAGTATGTAGGTGATTATGTCTCATTTTAAAATGATAATTATGCCCTTATATGAATTAAATATGATAATTATATCCTCTAATTAATTTAATTTTTATTTTTCACCATTTTTCTAAAAATAATGTTTCAGTTATCAAAATGCTCAAAACTTTTTACCCCTACATGCATTGACATATGCAATAACATCTGGTTAAAATTTCAAGTCATTCCAATGCCATTTTGGTATACTTCAAGCTTCAAAGGTAAAGTCAGCTGGACTAAAATTTGAAATTTTGTAAATGCCAAAAAATTATTTTTCATTTCCAATCACTTATATATGTTATTTTTAATGGGTTTATTTGAATAGAATAATTTTTAAATGTCTTTAGACTATTCTAAGGCTCGATCAAACTTATAGTTAACTAAGTTCTCCGGTATCGAGTAAAAACTTCTCTATCTGATTTTGGGGCCTATATAAACTCAATTTCATCTCAAATCATACCACCGGACTTCGTATAGCACCTTTTTTTATATATTTCAAAGTTAACTCAACCTACCTCCCAAGTCACCCATCCTCAGATTTCCCTAGCTTGGGCACGTTTAAAACTTAAGCATCTATAAATTTTTCTATGCTATACTATTGTAATCACACCAATATTTATCTCAGGGTTACTATGTATGCTCTACAATGTACCATATATGTTAGATGAAATTTTAGGTAGATGAAATTTTAGGGTATTACATTTCTCCCCCACTAAATAAAAAATCCACCCTTGAAATTTACTTAGATTGAAGAGATAGGGATACTGCTTCCTCATTACTTCCTTTGGCTCCTGAGACGCTTTTTCAATGTTATGGCATGTCTAGTGTTCTTTGACAAGTGGAATCTTCTTATTCCTTAACTACATGGTTTCTCTGGTAAGAATTTTCATAGGTTCCTTAACGTATGACAAGTCGAGCCGTAATTAAACTTCCTTTGGCATGATAATATATGAAGGGTTGGATTGATATCTCCTTAACATAGATACATTAAATATATCATAGATCTTCTCTAATTCTGGTGGCAACTTTAATATTTAATCCACCAGTCTAACCAGTTGTAACACCTTTTATAGACCAATGAATCTGGGGCTGAGTTTTCCCTTCTTCCCAAATCTCAAGATTTGTCTCCATAGGGAAACCTTAAGGAATACTTTATCGCCCACATTGAATTCTATATCTTTCATTTTCAGGTCTGTATAAGATTTTTGTTTATTGCTGGTTGCTTATAGGTTATCTTTAACCAAATTCACTTTCTCCTTAATCTCATTGATTAAATTTGGTCCTGCCAATTTACTCTTACTCAGTTCGATCAAACATAATCATGTTCTACATTTCTTTCCATATAGTGCTGCAAATAGTGCTATCTTAATGCTAGACTGATAGTTGTTATTATATGTGAATTTCTCAAATAGAAGATATTTGTCCTAATTACGACCAAACTCAAGTATTTAGCATCTCAACATGTCTTTGAATATCTATATCAACCATTTATATTATCTATCTATCTATGAATCGAAGGTAATATTATAATCTAGGCAAGTTCCCAATACTTCCTGAAGCTTTTGCCAAAATTTGGATGTAAACCGGGGATCTTTATCTAAAATAATGGATATGGGAACACCATGTAGCTTATTATTTCATTAATATAAAATTTTGCCAACTTAGTTAAGGGAAAATCAATTCTCACTGGTATAAAGTGTGCTAACTTTGTGAATCTATTAACTACCAGCCAAATGGAATTGTGTTAACTCTCGGTGAGTGGCAATCATGACACAAAGTCTATAGTGACATGTTCACACTTCCATTGTGGTATAGTGATGGGTTGTAATAAATCCGGGGGAATTTAGTGTTCAACCTTTACATGCTGGCATATTAGACATCTAATCACAAAGTTTGTTATTTCCCTTTTCATCCCTAACCTCTAATAAGTTGCTTTTAAGTCTTAATACATCTTGTTACTTCCTGGATGCATATTTTATTTACTATTGTGGGCTTCTATTAAGATATTTTTCTTCAATTTTGCACTATTTGGTACATAAATCCTCCCTTTGTAGTATAAGTAATTATCATACCTAAGGGAGAATTCACAATCATTTCCCACTTGTATTTGAGAAAAAATGGAGGCTAACTGGTCACCTTATCTCTAAATAGCTTTTACTTGCTGCAACTAATTAAGTTTTACATGCATTTCAGCAACCAACGCTCCATCTTGAGGTACATTGAAATTGACATTCATAGCTCTAAAAGTTGAGAAGTACTTTCTGCTAAGCGCATCAACTACTATATTTTCTTTACTAGGATGGTAGTAGATTAAATAGTAATAATCCTTGATAAGTTCTAACTAACATCTCAACCTGAGATTGAGTTCCTTTTGCATTTGTGGGAATTTCAAACTCTTATGATTGGTGTAGATATAGCATTTCTCACTATACAGATAATGCCTCCAAATCTTCAATGCAAACACAATAGTTGCTAACTCCAAATCATGGGTAGGATAGTTTCTTCCATGCATTTTGAGTTATCTGGAAGCATAAGCTATCACTTTTCCTTCTTGTATGAGTACACATCCTAATCCATTTTTGGAACCATCACTATAAATAATATAAGGTTTAGCCAAGGTGGGTTTTATAAGCATTGGTGCTTCGATCAACATCCTTATCAACTTTTCAAAACTTTATTGACACATTTTAGTCCACTCAAATTTTGCATTCTTATATAACAACCTAGTGAGTAGAGTGGCTATCATGGAAAAAGCTTTAACAAATCATTGATAATAACCAACCAATCAAAGGAATTTTCTAACTTTTACAACATTTTTGGGTGGTTTCCATTCCAAGATGGCTTCAACCTTTTTAGGATCAACTTTAGTTCCTTCTTTTGAAACCACATGTCCTAGGAAAGTCACTTCATTCAATTCAAAATAACACTTGTTGAACTTAGCATACAACTTCTTATATCTTAGAGTCTACAAAACTATTCTCAAGTACTTGCCATGTTCTTCTAGAGTTTTCGAGTACACCAACATGTCATCAATAAATAACACCACAAATTGATCCAAAATGGCCTGAAGATATGGTTCATCCAATTAATGAAAGCTTCTGGTGCATTGGTAAGGCCAAATGGCATAATTAAAAACTTATAGTGCCTATATCAAGTATGAAAAGAAGTCTTTGGTATATCTGATTCCCTAACCAGAAGTTGATGGTAACTAGATTTTAAATCAATTTTTTAGAATGCAGCTGCACCTTTTAGTTGATTGAAAAGTCATTAATCCAAGGAAAAGGATACTTGTTCTTTATAGTAACTTTATTCAACTGCTTGTAGTCAATACATAGGCAAAGTGAACCATCATTCATTTTCAAAAACAATACTGGTGCTTCCTAAAGTGATACACTCAGATGGATAAACCCTTTATCAAGTAACTCCTGTAGCTGGATCTTCAGCTCCTTCAACTCTATAGGTGTCATGTAATAAGTAGCTATAAAAATAGGAGCAGTGCCTGACATCATATCAATGGTAAATTTCACTTTACATTTTTGTGATAAGTCATTCGAAAAGACATCATCATCATTGATTTTTGGCTTTTCTTCTTTGTCTTCTATTACATAGGCTACATAAGCCTCATATCTTTTCCTGAAACATTTATTTGCTATAGTAACCGAAATGACATTTGATAAGAAATTTGAACTTTCACCCACTACTGTGATTTTTTTCCCTCTAAGAGTTTTCATTGTGACTCTTTTCAACCAACAATCCACTATCACTTGATGCTTGTAGAGCTAGTTCATCCCTAAGATAATATCAATCTCATAGAAAGGGAATTCAACCAAGTTTGCAAGTGGTTTATTGTATTTAGATTAGGCAATCTCTATAAATGGTATTTAATACCACTTTATGCCCTAAAGGGTTACTCACTATGATATCTTATTCCAATTGTGATTTAACTAAACCCTTCCCATGTGCAATCTTGATGCTAAAATATGAATATAGGGACCCAAAATCTATTAAAGCATATACTAGTGGATCAAATAAGTAAAATTTCCTACAATGATGTCCAGAGCATCTTATGTGTTGTCTTACTCTCACTGCATAATCATTAGTAATAGGCCTTATATCTAGTGTAGAAGCAATCCATTCACTAGTTGTGATAGATGCAACTCTATTGGGTCCACCTTTACCATGGCCTCTGGGTGCTATAGTTGTAGGTCTGTTAATAGGTACAAGTGATGAAGTTGTCTATACATGTGGACAATCTCTTTGTAAATGCTATTTTGACTCGCATCTCATGCAAGCTCTAGTTAATCTCCAACACTCACCTGGATGATAGTGTCCATAATGCTGACATTTAGGTTTATCAAACCTGTTAGGGCATTATTAAGTGCTAGCAACTAACATTGCCAGTGGGGCATCTCATGCTGTAGACTTCTAACTAGGTATTGGAGCTACTATGGAAGCCTGTAGGGGAGCTACAAAACTCCGATTTCTTAATTCTACAATCATTTTTTATCTAATTAAACAAAATAAGATTTTCAAACTAAGGAATAAACTAACTATGGATAAATCCAAATGACTTTTTCTTAAGTCCAAGCGATCTTTTTTGTTGGCATTGCTATACATGCAACCATTTTTATGGCTAGAGACTATGATCTAACTACTCGATACAATGATCTATTAGATCATATCCTTAGACATCATAAGACGAAATTTGTAACTTGCTATCCTCTTTCCTAGCAAGCAATGATTTACCTCCGTGGAAAGGATGGTTCATTTAAAAGAGCGTGGAAACACATAAGAACTCTTGAATGGAAATGGAAATGAGATGTAACTCTAGTTCCTTCGAAAATGGTAAAATATTTGGTGAAAGAAGAAGGAGGTGATTCGTATCATCTTAACTTGGTTCTGATTTTTCTTTTTTTTTTTTTAAGATTACTAGATTTACTAGATGTCCCTATGAAAGGTCTTATTGTTTCTTGGGACGTGGCCTATCTACTAGCTTATTCAGCTTCAATCACTTCTATCGTTATAGCTACTTCAACCAAAGCTCTCCTATAGCATATTCGTGAACTACTAATGTTTTTCTAATTTCAATGTGTAATCCTTTCTCAAACAGCTGACACATCTTTCCAGATGGTATCTTGAAATCTTCCATGTAAGCACTAAGTCATTTGAATTCTCTATCATATTCTTAGATTGTGTGGGTACCTTGGCATAGTAGCCAAAATGCTTCATCCATGGTCTAATGATGTTCTCTACAAATATATTTATCTTTAAACTGCTGAAGGAAGAAGTCCAAGGTGAACTATTCTACTAAGGTATATCATCTCACTATATTCCACCATGTGTAGGCTAGGCCCTGAAAGAAGATGATCACTCCTTTTAACATTTCCTCTGGAGGATTGTGTGTAATTTTAAATAGCCTCTTAATTTTATCAAACCATTCCACCACTACTGTAGTAGTAAATTGTTCTTAGCCATAAAAAGTCTTATGCTCTAAGCTTTTTTAATTATCCCCGTATTGGATTTCTAAATGGCTGAGGTTATGGCTATTGCTAAGGTTATGGAGGAGCTGGGACCTATAATTTCTGGCATAATAAATTCGCCATTATATGCATGAAGTTTGGTGGTGCATGTGGTGGAGGTGCCTGAGGTGCTAGTGGAGGCATGTACTACCTAGGCTGATGAGATTGAGTAGCTGAAATCGTCCCACTAACAACTAGACTAGGACTAGATGAGTCTCCATGCTCAGCATCACCACCATGTCAGCTGCTCACCTAGAACCGGAGGCTATAACTATCAGTAAAATACACAAAAGGGACAGTAAGATTTGATTCCAAATTCACTCATTCTTATGTGGCATGTACATATATCTATTGAATTAGTCACCTAAACTTAGATAATTAATCCGAACATAGGATCGTATAAACCTGGCTCTGATACCATAAAATGTGACATCCTATGTTCATTTGATCTTCCTTATACCGCATGATATTAATAATGTCATTATCTAATTATATCATTGTATTTCCAGTTTTTATAAGGTAGGCCAATAGCCTAAATTAATGAGTCAATTCTCATGTCCATTATATGTTGTTAGTTTATTATTCATTTAAATTAAAATTTTTCAGCATGACGGCTTATAAATCACACTGGCCAAACCTATAATTGATCAAATTTACACTCCCAATAGCAAACTCGACCTCCAACAACTTCAATTACATATATAACACTTCTATATCAACCCAACACACTTACACAACATATATAATTCATCACATCACATATACTCATCAAGTCCACTAACGTTTAAGGTCCATTTACATACCATAATTTATACATCAAGTGTATAATACATATACCAAATTTATATTACATAACATATATATACATAAATAATATGTCTAAAACGTCCTTGTATGTACATGCCACGTTGTCACCCTTCATTAGCCTTCACTTAACCTATCCCTGTGCGTAGTCAAAACAAACCACGTGCTAAGCAACATTGTTGCCAATTGGTGGATACAACTACATAAAGTTTCATCTATAATTTAATTTTTAAGTAAAATTACTATTTTACCCCTAGTGTTCATTTCACTTAATTAATTTAAGGTTTATTCTTTTAGTTCATTAATTTAACATTTATTTATTCTATAACTTATATTCTCTATTTATTTTTACATATTTCTCTACATGGTGGAAAATTTCCATTGTGTCCCTAAATCTTATTTTTCTTCAAATCTTATCTTATTTATCTATGATTTTAACCATTATTGTTTCGTTTGACTTTTATTTCATTCTAGATGGTAAATTTCCATTTTACTCCTTAAATTGAGTTATGAGATGGAAAATTATGTTTTTGTCCCTAAACTTTTTCTTATTTACAATTTTACCCTTTTTTCATATGTTTTATTAATTTAACTTTTCTAATCATATTTTTTGTGTTATATTACAATTTTACCCCTATTTTCCTGCATAATTACTGTAAGGACCCAAAATAGGCCCGAGTAGAATTCAAGTGCATCATCATTGTATCAATATCTAATTATTCTTAATTAGATAAATTATTGATAAGTGAGACTTTGTGAATTTATAATTTTAAGAGATTGAAGGTGACAAAGTCAAATTACGTTATGATATATATAAGTGTGCAATTAAGATTGAACTAAGCTTTATATTATGGTAATAGGAGATTGAAGTAAATTATTTACATGCAGTAAATGGTAATTTTACTATTGAATTTGAGTTTGGGATGAATTAATGGAATTGAAAATAAGTTTTGGGGTAAATGTTGAAATTGAAGATGTATGCTAGGTCAATGTGTAAAATGGACTTATAGTGGGCTAACTAGTTAAGAGAGTTTGGCACGCAAGGACTTAATGGGATATTTGCCCACTATTGTCTAAATAAAAAGGGGTCTTCACGTAAGGAGAGGGGAGATTTTTTCTATTTTCTTCTTCATCTTCTCCTAAGTCAATTGTGTTAAGATTTTGTTGATCGAGGTCATGTGAATTGCTAAGAAATTTGACAAGTAAAGGAAGGAGCAAAGGCATTGTTATTATGTAAGAAGAGTATATTTTAATAGAGGTATGAGATTTGAACTTTGAAAATAATTTGCATATATGTAATATCTTTCAATTATAAGGCATGGAAATTATTTTGATCTTGCATGTATTTATAGTGAAGAGGTAGATATTGAGAATGGTAGGTCATGTATATGTATATCATCAAATGAAGTTGCATGTAAAGGAATTAAGATTTTAGGCATTAATATGAAAGGGCTGTCCAGAATTCGTATTGACCTTCAACGACTATTTTGATCATAAGTTGAGTTTCTAAACTCTGAATTTGATTATTCTAGTTGGGTTAGAACCGTGACATCTGTGCCTAGAAATGTTATATGAATATCCATAACGAAATTTTGCCTTTAAAGTCCTCAAAAATGACCAAAATAGTAGTTTTGTTTCTTTTTACGGGTCATTGGAGCATTCCTGAGAGATTTGCAAATACCTTGAGTTAGAGAGATGATATTAAGATGATTTTAAATGTTATGGAAAATAGAAACATAGGAAAATAAGTTTTATTGAGATCACTTGCTTAAAAATTGATGTTTCATATTTTTAATATTGGTAACAAAATGTAATTTTGAAATTTGCCATTGTACAAAATGTTTGTCATGGCACCCTTGTTTCACATAAAATTTACTAAAATGTCTCAAAATGGTAGTAAAGATTATTTAGACCTTATTGAATGTTTTATAGCATCTTTGTTATATAAATGAACATGAGAGAGAGATAAGTACATGTAGTATGTGATGATATCATATTGAAAAGCATTAAGTGTGATTAAATGATGAAGCATGTTTATAGGAGTGACAAGATCAGGAATATCAACAAAATTTATTTATTTAAGATAAAGCATGTGTATGATTAATATCATATAAGCATGTGTATTGCTTATTTGAGATAACATAAGTATATGGGAAAGTATAGACATGAATAAAGAATGATCATATATGAATGAGATCAAATCTTAACATATGAGTGACATGTATGGGATTAGGGTCTTCTTAATTTCTTGTGGATGATATTTGGTAGAACATGTTGTGATTGATTGAATTTTTTTTGGATTAAAGAAAAAGAGAACTAGTTTGTGAAGTGTTGTTTGAGGAAATTACATGAAACCACTTAACGTAGTGATTGAAATTTTAGCATAATGTGAGTTCGAAACTTTAATTTGAGATTTTTTCAATTTCTAAAGCTACCTAAGGTATGTGCCTATAAATTAGTAAAAGGGACCTAGAATTGAATTTGATTTTAAGCCACTCATATACTTAATTGAACTCTATATGAGTTGTTGATTTCAAGTTCTAGAGCAGGTTGTGCAAAAACTAATATAACTTTGGTGTATATTGCTTAGAATACCATAAGATTAATTCCTACAAAAAATAGACTTCAAAATCTACAATTTCTTTGAAGAAATAAAAGTCTAAAAATGCCTCTAAATTTGCCTAAACTTTACCTGAAAACTGGAATTCTGTGTTGCCTATCCTAGTGACTAGTCTTTAGTAATTTCTATTTATCATGAGTTCTAGAAATGATATTGCAAAGATTCTTCATTTTTTAAAACCTAGAAACATAGGGAAACAAATTTGTAGAAGACATATTTGCTGAAGATGCCGTTTCGGAGGTCTAAAATGATGTACAATTAGCTTTAGAAAAACTGTATGCAGAATTTTCATATAGCATTACCGGTAGGCATGGCCGAGACCTTTTTATCTCAGCCATGCACACCTTCTGTACCTAGTTATGGCCATTAGACTCAGCTAAGACCAATTGGTCTCAACCGTGTGCCTCTTCTATTATAGTTATACATGATTTTGAGCCTCAATAAACATTGAAACTTACCCTAACATTTTGTAACCCATCCAAAGCATGTTAAAGCATGTAATTAAACGTAAAATAAGGCATAAATATGTGTTTTCAGATCTTCCTAAAAACTTTTAGAACATTTTAAAAAATAAATATGAGAGTATTATGTAACATCAAAACATGAGATTATTATAATGACTTATAAAAACAAAGTTGTAAAAATATGTTGTCACCATATGTTTGAACCCTTATTGAAGTATATGAATATGTGAAAGTATGAAGTTATGGAATTATCATTGATCCTATATGTATGATAACATGATTGTGATATGATGTGTTGCCTAAAGATAGCATGTTCAATTATAAGTTCATCATGAAAGCTACGTTCTATTACTGGTACTCGAATTTTTGCATGAATGCATGGATGCATGTTTATACATTACAAAATTGTGTACTATAATATGATCATATGCATGTGCAAAGTGTATGATATATGTACAAGCATGATATTTTAAAAGAACATGAAAAACTATATTGCCTGCTACTAGAGTTCAACTGTGGATAGATAGGCGCCTATAGGGATATTGCAGCTGCCACCATTGACCTTTTTAGGTCTAAAGTATAGTTGATCCTATTGGATCTTGTACAGCCCCATTTGGGTTGTTAGCTAACCTCCTTTGGGTCTATTTGACCGGTACACCATACAGTCGATCCCGTTTGAGTCTATAGTTTTGATAACTTCAGATATCCACCGTTTTGATACCCTCGAGTATCCACCGAACCCATTATCCACCTTTCGAACTTAGGTAGGCTAAACTATAAGTACAATATAGACATTACAGTTTAAAGTACAAAGCAAGAATCATATAAGAGTTAAGGATGTTGCTTGATTGTATGTTTAACATGATTTGCTTGTATTGTTTCATAAGTTTAAATAAATAGAGGTTGCCAAGTAACACATGATATGTATGCTATTTATAGTTGGTTTCAAATGTTCGAAATTGCTTAAATTATTTAAATGCATGAAGAATTCTTAGTCAGTATATAATACAAGCATGCTAAGTTAACTGTTAAGCTTTTCAAATGCTTTTATTGTTTACTACGTGAGGTTGTTAGATTTGTCAAGATTTTCTAATCCATTGATTACATGTTAAACAAATATATATATTTAAAGTGTGCTAAGTGTGATTACTGATGAAGAAATGGTAATATCGAAATGCTTTAAAAGTTGAAAAATATACAAGGTAAAGATATAATAGTTTAATAAAAATAGTAAGTATTCAAAAGAATCGGAATGCATCTTATACATAGAATATATTATACATATGTATAAGGAATAAAATTTATTTCAACACAGTACCATGTTTCTAAGATAGTTAAGTATATCAAAGTAATCACTAAGATCAAAATGTGGGAACTCATAAAGTATAGAGGAAATATATATAAATATTTGTAAATAAGTGATAGAAATATGGCATAGTTACTAAAATGTTTGGAAATTGATATTAATACATGAATAATATAGTCATCAATGTTTGACAGCTAATAATTCAAAGTAATTGGTCAAAAGTAACATGTAGAAATCCAAAAAGTAAGCTTGATGTATAGGATTCAAAGTAATGAATGAATAATGATAAAGGTAATAAATTGATAAGAAAAGGAAATATCAATAGGTATTGATATTGGTTATAAGTATAGCAAAAGAGAATATAGTTATGGGAGATTATTGTGAATATTGTTTATAATGATTAGTTTATTTGCTTTAAGATGTGTATATAAATGGTTTTTTTTATCTTGACGACCTTTAAAAGGGGTCATCCACGTGTCTTTGTTCCCCACTAAGCTTTATAGCTTAGCACGGATTTTTATTCCATATAGGTGGCAGGGGATAGGTTTTCTTCTGAGGATCGATATCTGCTACAAGTTGGCCAACACGAGTCTAAGAGATTATTGGAAAGTATATCATTTTACCTTTGGGATTCTATTTGCCCAAAGATTATTTGTGTTGAAAATTTTGTAATATTATAGATGTTTTGTATATGTAAATATTGGAATATTTAAAGAAACTCTCTTGTAAGTGAAGTTTTTAAATGTTAAGTTTCGATTGATGGTTTAAGTTATCTTATCAGATATCTATATATTATGGTAAAGTATGCTTAAATGATTATAGGATAAAGTATATACCTAAGTATATGATAAGGGTGCTACAATTACATTTTCCCTTATTAACTTATCTAATTCCATTTTTAATTTTTTTCATTATTTAATTACATTTTTTATATCTTTTAGGCATAATATACCACTGATGTGCCCAATGAAAATCCTCAAATCGAATATGAGGGATGAAGACTCCAATGCTACTAATGGGTTATAGGGACCACTTGTCATGGTCCTACTACCACTACAAGAAAAATGCAAAATAGCGAGGATAAAAATCCTCGCTATATGATGATTTTTCATCACTAAATTACTTTAGCAAGGATAAAAATTTTACAACAAAAGTCATCCTATCTGAATTTAGTGAGGATATTAGTCCTTGCTAACTTTTGCGATGATTTAATCCTCGCTAACTTTTGCAAGGACTAAGTCCTCGCTAACTTTTACGAGAATTTAATCCTCGCTAACTTTTGCAAGGAATTAGTCCTCACTAACTTTGCGAGGACTAATCTTTTGCGAGAATTTAATCCTTGCTAACTTTTGCGAAGGCTAAATCCTTGCTAACTTTATGAGGGATTAGTCCTCGCTAACTTTTGCGAGGACCAAGTCATCTCTAACTTTTGCTAGCGAGAACTAAGTTGCAGCTAAAAACAAGTTCCTTACTAAATTTTAGCATGCATTTTTATGTCAAATTTTATTCTTGCTAAATTTAACATGAGATTTATCTTCACTAAATGTTGATATGAACTTATTTTTATTAATTTAATATGAAAATTTTATTATTTAAAGAAAACTAAAAAATGACAAATTTATATTTACTCAATATATATATATTAATGAATAAATTGTTATTTACGAGTGTATAACATTGCTAATAATATATAACAAATGATACATGCATACATAACAGTAACAATGAAAAGTCATAAACAATTAATAAAATGTTAGTTGCTTCTAGTTCGTATAGTTGTGTATTGATTGATTACACATAACCAAGAACTCCTTCCACAATAGAATTTGCTGGCTTCTACATATCAGCAAAAGAGAACACATTTATATGAAGGTATAGAAGAAATTTAAAGCAAACTTTGCACTTAGAAAGAACTTCATATAAGAAAAAACAATTCATAAATTTCTAGCATTGGTTATTCTTTCACAGCCTATGAAGCATGTTTCCAAACCATGACATCATTGTCCATGTCAAGAAAAAAATATATATATACAAAAAATTATGTCTCCGTGTCTATAGTGTTAGATATTCGAAACATTTGCCCATATAAATATAAAATAGGTAGCTTGCCATAGGTCCTGAAATTCTCACATCCTCTAGGAAGGCCCATAACCACTCATATAAATATAAATATATAAGTTAAATGAAAAAAAAATGGATTAAAGTAATAGATGGGAAGATATAATTATATCAATGCTCTCTAAATGGTTTGGTTAGTTAGAAATAGGCTTACCATCTCAATGACTACAAAGGAACAAAGTTTGTTAAGTACAAAATAATGATAAAACTTGCAAGGTACCAACAAGAAAGTGTCACCTATTGGTAGATGATATATGTGTGTAAAATATTTCTGTAAACAATAAAAAAAATTGGTAATGCAATAATGAAAAAAATCATCCATTGTGTTTTTAAGACATAACTATGATCATTTTTAACTTTGCTGGAAAAATTATGAGAATTTCTAAGCTTATCTCAAGAAAAAAGAGAGTTGAAGATCATCATAAGAAACTCTCTCACCAATAGATAGTGTACACATCTAAGTATTTCTATGCAAAACCTAAGCATTTTGTTAGTTAACTATAAGAATACCTTGTGCCTGAATGACTGTAAAATGTATAACGTTTCAATGATGCAATTATCATAAAGCCCAAAACTTTTTCTGAAGGATAAAAATAAAATGCCATAGTAGAAAATCTATCACTTTTGCGAGACAAGATAGATAGTTCTATAAAAAAATATGAGCATTTCAATGATGCAATTATGATAATAACTCCCAAGGGTGTATAAAGCAAAGACTATACTAAATATTGACCATCACAAATATTGACCATCACATATAATAGTGTTAAATATACCCAAAATTTTTCTCACTAAAGATTGGCACGTGAGAAAAACAAATTTTTAAGGTATCCAAAGCTGAAGTTAAAATACGAAAGATCCTGCATGTCAATAAACCAACTGTATCAGAGAAACAATACATGTAATTGAATGGAAGGAACATTGAAACAAACATGAATACAAGACAACATTCTATCCAAATTCTCATGGCAGTTCATCCACTAAGACTAAATTTAAGAAATGATAGCTTTCACAATTAAAAGTACTGAGCACCTGAGTCTCAAAAAACTCACTAGTTTATAGAGATCATGCTACCAGAAGAATTAGGCTTAGATTTCAGTCACAATAAGAAGAATTACGGGAAAAAATAAACAAAGAGGAAATCGCAATATACTTGTTGAGGAAAATCACCAAGATCTATTTGAGAACTGATAAAACATTTAGCAACATGATGTAAAGGAATAGGATTTCTCTTAGTGTGTCAATTAAATAAAACAAAACATAGAATTTCAAATAATTGTGATCTGATATATGTGTGTGTGTGTGTGTATATATATATATATGATATTTTACCCCAAAAAATTAACTGCTTCTGAATAGCTAAAGAAAATTAACGTTCAAAAATTGATGAACATGTCATATAAAATAGTTAAAATTTTGAAAGCAATTAGTTTTTAATTAATTAATTACCTATTGAGGAAAATCACCGAGATCTATTTGACAACTGATCAACAATGTAGCAGCACAATGCAAAGGAATATGATTTCTCTTAGTCTATCAATTAAAAAAAACAAAACTTATAATTTCAAATAATATATATATATATATATATTGTTATAATGATTTAAATCATGCACAAAAATTCAAGATTAATAGTAATCTTTTTTTAATTTGTACACAGTCACCTCAACTCTCAAACTCTTAAGTCAGTCAAAGAGTATATATATAAAACAAAATTCACTAAAAAAATTAACAAGGAATACAATAGTAACGCAATCAAAGTTATGAACTAGCGTTTACATAATTTACTTGATTCTTCTAAATGTTCACTTAAAATATTTTTTCAACTAGCATGGTGGCAGCAAAATGGAACATTTTCTTCAAAGCTAGTTCATAGTTAAAACAAATTCATCAAGCAATTCAACTATAATTAAAATACAATTAACACTTCAAGTTAAAAGGAAGTAAATGCAACTACATGATCTATAAAAGGAAGAAACCATACCCATCAAATTCCAAACAAACAAAATGAAGGGAAAAAAGGAAAATGAGAAAGTAATAGCATATTCAAAGTATACCTCATTTGAAAATATTGAATTTAGACAGAATTGGTTCTAGCAATCCAAATCTTCTTCTGCACCCTCACTTTCTTCATTCAAAATACTTGTTTCTACCTACAATATCACATTAAGTGTCATAGGTCCATTTTAGGACATAAATATGCATCAAGCCATGTAATTTTCTTTCATATCATATAAATCCATGCTTTACCATAATTTAAATCCTAAATTTCATTTTTTAACATATAAAACCAACTTAATTTAATCTATTTGTAAAAATTAAATCCTAAAAGCTAGGTTTTTTATTAAGAAAAAAATTTGTCAATTTTCGTGAGTATTCTAATCTCTTATAGTTATAATGATTTAAAATCTAAAAATTTTTTATTAATCAGAATTTTATTTCCATCCACTTCAAAAGATGTAATTTCTTTTTTTTTCGTCGTAATAAAACGGGTCTTACTTTCTTATAAAAAAAATAAAAAAGAAAGAAATAAAGTAATAAAGAGAAGAAAGGCAAAAAAATGATAAAGAGATAAGTTATAGATTAGTTTTTTCTAGCTTAGTGACAGTGGATTAAAAGAGTGGAATCCACTATGAGTCATAGAAGTAAAGTAAAGCATGCAAATCAATTTACAATCAGAAACTCATACTTTTGGAATTTAATTACAAATATGTTAAGTTTTAGTATGTTTTTACATTAGAAAATAAACATGGAATATGAAACTAAGCTATAAGTATAATTTCGAGAACAAAGATAAAGATTATTTTTCACAGAAGTCCAATTAGAATTTAGGTTTAAGGTCTCACAAGTATAAGATAGTGTAAGACAATATTAATACTATTAAGTTAAATGTTATTAATAAAATAGCTCACATTAATAGCAAAAGATATGAAAAAAAGCATGGATGCTATTTTAAACCCTCAAAACTTGATTTATGTAGTAATGACATAAAAACACCTAACGGTAGCAAGTAAGGAAATTGGCAAATTTGGTACGGATATAAAAAGTGGATTGGACTTCCAATGGGAGAAAATAGCAATGGGGCAAACATAGATACCTTAAAATACATAAATGAACTTCTATAGCCTTTCGCACATGTTATGTGATTAAAGGAAAATCAACAGAGACAATGGGTTGTTATTGAGAATTTAAAGAGAATAACATAAGAGCTAACCAACCTATAAACTAAAGGTATGGAGCCTTTTGATGTATTTAAAATCTATAAGAAAATGAAAACCAAGCAACAATATGTTATAAATAATAGACATCCATGCTCAAAAAATTAGCATCTATTAGCACTTCTATTTGAATCAAAGGTTAAGACCGGTGCCACAAAACTCATACTTAGAGCAAACAAAGTTTAAGAGCCATAAAGAATTAAAAATGTAATCGATACACTGCTCACCATATGCCTTTGAAGCTATTCTTTACGCTTTATGAAATTGAGGCAAAACTCACAAAAGTATAGCTTGACAGAATCATTGTATTTTGGTAGAAAGGGGGAGAAGTACCATGTCTCAATCTCATATCTTTTAAATTTAAAAGTGGATATATTTTTCACCTTTGTGAATTCCTTGTGTTCACGTAAGCTGGTAGCATCAAGCTCCTCATGACCCTGTAAATAAGAATAAAACCTTTATTTTATAAAAATCAAAATGTTCAGTATGCTGCTTTAGGGCCCTAAATTGCTTAATATTTTTTAGTTTATACCTTATCTCATTCTTGGTTCTATCAATCATTGCTTTTAAACTCATGTAGGAAAATCTATAATTATCATTCATTTATAATGAATGATTTTTTTTGTTAACATTGATGCATATATACAAGGGTGAATGAAAGCATAAAATGGTGTCATATGTAGATTAGAAGAGAGTGAATCATCTAGAAAGCACAAAACACAAACAACCAAAATTTGGAAAAAAAAAGCTTTCCTATATGATCTTTTAAAGATATTATTACACATATGTGCTCCTTATATTAATGAAATGTTATTGATGCTATCATACACAGATGCATTTACCATCAATATGCTACACTTGCACACATGTATAAACATATACAAGATTCAGGGGAAAATTGAAGCATGAACATACCTCTACATGCATTTCATCAATTTTGAGCTTCTGGTGGCTTGTCATTTTCAAGTTTTTACCTGGAAATGCAAATATCTTCAAATTAGATGAAAGAATGGATAAGAAAACTCTATCTGCAGAAAGCCACCACTAGCAATAAGGGCCAATTGATAAAAGGGACTAATAACAGTCCATCTAATGTAAGTATTAAGTAAATTGTACACCTAATAGTTAATGTCAACCTTTTCATTATAAATTTATATTACCGGGTTAAAGAGTCCGATTGCCATAATGTCCCGTGATGCTTAGAAATATAGGCATTTTAATAACTTAAGCATTAAAAAAATATGCAAGGTCATATACGCCAAGCAATCGAATACAGTACCTTGTCTTCAACCTTCTCATCAACAATAGTCTCTACTGAATCAAGGTCAAGTTGTTCAAGCTTTACCCACTCATCAAGTCTCTTGTAACTGCAATATTTTAAGGACATGAGATAATCACAAATAACACAAATTCAGAAGCACTAATGTATTCTCTAATCATATTGATGATAAGAAAAAAGCATCCCATGATAATGATAGAAAGCCTCAAAAAGATGTTGAAGGATTAATTTCATGTCACCTAGTAATGTCCTGAACAAAAATAGGTAAACTGCCAAAATTTCTTCTCACAGCAAAAACTTGTATTAAAGCATCAATTCACCAACTGTTCTTTTAGAAAATTATGAAAAGTTAACCACTATTTGTTGTTTTACATATGTCCGTTACCACATCGCATATTCATACAACCTTGGGCATTTTTTCATTACAAGCAACAACTTGTTTCTTTTAATGATTTCTATTCAATATTCACAGCTTAAATGTATTAAAGTCTCATTCTTTATTTTTCCGTTCTAGCCTAAAAAGAATTTTGAAAAAAGAAACGTTACTCATTCATCGGTTCGCAGTGTAATTCCTTAAAGTAACTAGAGCAGCATGTTAAATCCATATGGTCCATTTATGTCATGAAGGCAAGTGAATAATCGAAAGCAGCAAATTGAATAAAAATTCACTCCGCCCCAAAATAAGAAGCCTTTCTCAGATCTTCATGAGCAACACATTAACCCTAACCCTGGCCCTAACTAAATATCAAACATCAAAATAAACAACAAAATGATTGATACTTAAATTATGTATAATGGACACAACACTCATAATCATTAGGCCAATCGCAATTCATTCTTCGACGCTCGATTACCTTAACATAGTAATATTTGTCGTCCCTCCAATGAAATATCACAAGATTTATGGAATGTGACAAAAGAGTGAGAAAGAGTGAAAGGCGGGAGAAAGAGATAGAGGAGAATAAACGAGAAAGTAGAGAAGAGATTAGGGTTTTGTTGGTAGGCCAAAAGAGAATTGAGCGAACGAGAAGGGCAGCAGCATAAAAGGGTAAGGTTGTAGGAATCTAGTGAAAAAATCTCGCTAACATTACTTTTGTCCCGCTTAAAATTTTAAGGAAATCAGCGAGGGAATACCTTACTCAAACCTTGCGAGAACTTATTCCTAGCTATTTTTTCGAGAACCGTTTACTCACATTTTAATTTTTTATTATATAATTAATAATAATTAATATTATTAAATATAAAAATAATATTTTAATTAAATTTTGTTAATTTAAATAATAATAATTTAATATATTTATTTTTTTGCTAAAAAATATATTAACTAAGTTTACTAAATTAAATATAAATAAAATTTAAATACCAAAAATTAAAATTGTATAAAAATAGTTAAAATATAATTATCAAAATTTTACTAAATTAGCGAGAGCGAGGATTAAGTATCTCTAAATGGTTCATATATCAAATGCCTAGTTATTTAACCATTAACGAGAGATTTATCCTCGCTAATTTAGCAAGGATTTATTTCTTTGTAAAATTAACAAGGATTAAGTCCTCACTAAATGGTTCATATATCAAATGCCAAACTATTTAATCATTAGCGAGGGATTTATCCTGGCTAATTTAGCAAGAATTTATTTCTCGCAAAATTAACGAGGATTAAGTTCTCGCTAAACGGTTCATATATCAAGTGCCAAACTATTTAACCATTAGTGAGGGATTTGTCCTCGCAAATTTAGCGAGGATTTGTTTCTCGCAAACATAGCAAGGATTAAGTCCTCGTTAAATAGTTCATAACTCAAATGCTAAACTATTTAACCATTAGCGAGGATTTGTTTCTCGCAAACTTAGCGAAGGATTAAGTCCTTTTTAAACGGCTCACATATTAAATGACAAACTACTTTACCATTAGTGAGGGATTTATCCTCGCTAATTTTGCGAGGATTTCCTTATTGTAAAATTACTGAGGATTAAGTCCTCACTAAACGGTTCATATATCAAATTCCAAACTATTTAACCATTAGCGAGGGATTTGTTCTTGCTAATTTAATGAGAGTTTATTTCTCGCAAAATTAGTAAGGATTAAGTCTTCGCTAAACGGTTCATATATCAAATGCCAAACTATTTAACTGTTAGTGAGGGATTTATCCTCACTAATTTAGTGAGGATTTTTTCTTCCAAACTTAGCAAGGATTAAGTCCTCGCTAAATGGTTCATATATCAAATGCTAAACTATTTAACCAAATTCCTCGCTCATTTAGCGAGGATTTATTTCTCGCAAACTTAGCGAGGATTAAGTCCTCACTAAATCGTTCATAAATCAAATGCCAAACTATTTAACCATTAGCGAGGGATTTGCCTCTCACAAAATTAACGAGCATTAAGTCCTCGCTAAATGGTTTATATATTCTTCTAACTTTGAATTAACATTTAGCGAGGGTTTTGTGCTCACAAAGTCATCTCTATTTTTTTCACCAAAATTTTGGCACCCAAAATTAGCTACAACAAAAATTATTTATCGCTAAATTATTACAAAATCTATTTTCTCACTTACCCTTAACAATATTTGTGATAAAAATCATTTTTCATCGCAATGATGTCGCTAAACAGTGCATTGGCAACACATTTTATTATTCTCGCTGATTTTCATCGCTATTCTGTATTGTTTTTATAGTGTGCTCTAAAATGGGTAAAGGGATCACTTCCCATGATCCTACTACTCCACAATGTGTATATGCTGACTATCCCATTCCATAATATATACTAACTAATCTCATGGTGCTACCATGGTATATGTGTCTCTATGGCTTGCCATTATATTATTGGATCTAAGATTGCCCGTTGCACATTAAGGGTGATTATACAGTTTAACTTATGTCGGGCTTTATATGATTTACCTTACTAATTGCATTATGTTACAAGTATTATATACTTACATAGTGTTCTATTATGGTTAAGCATTACACATTCATCATAAATACATAAAATATTATATGAAAGTAATGAAATCATAGCATTAATCTCACATTAATCATTCAGCCACAATGAGATTTCATACTTATAATGTAATTATTCATATAATCTAACATTGATCATTCTGTCACAATTAGATTTCATACATATAATATAATTATTCCTTTAAGTACTTGCTGTTTATATTCTAAATGCTATATAATATATTTTTATGCCATTATATCTTTAATTTACCTTATAATTCTTTAACTACCTTTAAGTACATCATTGTGTATAAGTATGCATTATCATATCTACTAATTATTTTTCATTTTAGTTAATTGTATTATATTCTCCATTTCATATTATGTATTTCATATTAAACATACCACAAACTGAAAAATTTTATCACATCATTTTAGAACACACAATTAAGCCAATATTACATTTCTCATTTCTAATTTGTTTCATCTATTAATTTATGTTAAACTCATCTTAATTAATCATTCTATCATGTTATCTTGAATTATTTCATATTTCTTGTAGCACCCTTATCCTATAATATATACATATCACTTTATCCATCTAATTACACATGTTTAACTGTGCAACATAAACATATACCAACTACATAGAGAACATATAATCAAACTTAATACATAAGAGTGCTATACTTTTAAAAACTTTTCAATGTACGTTAAAGTCTCTTTAAAAAATACAACAACTGTTTAACATTTTTACATACAATATCTCTAATACCATAAAATCTTTACTATATACAAAGAGCCCAAAATAAAAGTCTATAATTGTCTTTCTCGTTGACTTGAGTTGGCCATCCTGCTGCAGATATCACCCCAATAACCTACACGGATGAAACACCCGTGCTAAGCTATAAAGCTTAGTAGGCAACTAAATCATGATAAACGATCACTCACAGTGATCGTCAATAAGCACACCGCATGCCTCAGTTATAACAAAGCTTTGTTTCAAGAAATGAATAAAAATCCAACAGTTAAATCATATTACGGAAATCATAAAGTTCAACAATAAAAATTTCATTGATACTATAATCATCATATATAATAATATAAGCTCCAAAGTCCTATGGCTTTAAATTCAAATAATTATCATGTGATTAGCTTTTGAATTGATACTAAACCGTACAAGCATAATTATCCATTATCTTTTTATCTATACTAGTATGTCTTTGATATACACCCATTAGAATTAAAATGGCAAATCAACCCTTTCAAATACCATGAGATCTTTATAATACTACAAGCTTACTTTATATAGCATAAGTTACAAAACAAGCCTATCAATTAAACATAACAATTATACATCATTGCCAGACTATTCTTATATACCTAGGTTATACGTCTTAGTTATGCATACATCACACCATAAATAACAAACACACATTCATTAAATGTGTACATATAAACAATGTGAACATATAAATATATTCAAAAGAAAACTATTTCAAAAACAATGGTTGTTACAGTCTAACTTTTATAATCTTTAATATGAAATATGCTTATGCAATTATAAAATTGTTACGTCCATTAAATATTACAATACTTTTTAACCTATTAAAAATTCCTTCATATATCATGCATTGGCATACATCTAGAAAAACACTTATGATCACAAAGGCATATGTATATATATATATCACCAATTTAATCAAAGTATTAATATAATGCAAATTCATCATTTAACAATTAGCATACATTTTTTATACTAGTAGTATTACTTACATATATTTACTATTGGGCAGTCCTATAGATGCAGGTTTTGTATGCAATAAAAGAAATTTCACATGTAGAATAATATGAAGTCAATTAAGAATTTGCATGCCTTATTAAACTTTTCTTAACCTTTAACAATAAAGTCTGCACTATTCTTAAGAGGTGGATAACGGATTATACGATAGTACCCGAAGGTACAAAAATATTGCTTATAATAGTGGCACCCGAAGGTACAAATAAGATACCCGAAGGTATTAAACGATGATCCATTATAAGGATAAAACTGTATGATAAATCGGTGGACCCAAACAAGGTCGAACAAATAACATGGACCCAAATAGGGCCAAACAAATAATAAGGACCCGTCAAGCGGACCTAAGCAGGGTCGGCTAAAACCCACATAGGGTTGTTTAAATTAACTTTAACTTTTAAACCCAAACAAGGTCACTATACTTTAAATTCAAGTGGACCTAAACAGATCAAAATGTTCAGAAGCAGCTGCAAGGTACCCTTATAGGCATGCCTGTCTATCCACTTCCTAGTCTCAATGCATGCAGTAAAATCTCTTTACGTTATCTTTTCTTTATTCTTTCATATGCATGTATACTCTTATATAACTATGTACAAGGTAATCATATACATGCTCACATATAATTTTCTGTAAACATGTGATCATATGCATAATTCGGTATTGCTATTTTGTACTTTGCTCTTTCTCATCATATACATATTGATGTTCATACATATATATTCACGTATATATAGGAGCATGGTTTCATAGATATAAACGTATAAATTTTCTATAAATATGTTTTCTTGAGCATAATTAAGTATTACTATTTTGTACTTGTAATCCCTTCAAATCAAGTAGCTATTTTACATATGTATTATGATGATACATAACATCATGCTCTATTGAATTCCTTTAATCAATGATGTGTAAGATCATGTTCACAATAGGTTAACCTATATGCGTACATACATGTATGACTATATATATATATATATATATATATATACACACACACACACACAATCACACTCAGATATCAAATCAAGCAACTGTAATTATATAATACTGTAATCATTTACCTTAACATATTATTCAGTAGACATAAGCATATAGGCATAATCATATTTATTAAAATAAGTAATTATCCATATGCTAGTTCATGTTCTTTTTGCATACTATATTTCCTAAACTTTTATACACTTATAGCTTTAGTTTATAATATTATCATACTTTTTGTCATATACATATATATATATATATATATATATAGAATCTAACACCATAGTCATGTATAAATTTACAATACCAACTATCATTACCTATAATTATACAACCCAGCAATGTCATCATTTATGATCAAATTACTGTAAAATATCATATTATTATTATTACATGTAGTACATTTATACATCAAAGAATTAGGTTATAGTGAATAAAATAAACAGATTTTCAGTTTTGTTTAACATTTTAATTTTGCCATGCTAAATGGCTGAATTAACCAAATTGGACTTTTAAATAATAAACCTTTATATCAATAGTTTCTCATGCTTTAAATACTAGTCAAATAGGACCATTAAATTAGGAGTTATAACCCAAACATTACAGACTATCAAAGAGTGCATATTTTTTTAAAACAGTTTGTGTGACCATATTGAAAAATTCAATGCGTGGAACAAAATAAGTACAGAATTGAAATAACATTTATTCATAAGAGTTGTACTCCTGTAAGTATATTTTAACCGGAATTTTGTCCCATAGCATTTTGAGTTTTCTATCATGAGTTATAAGAAAAATACTACAAGTTGTTTGTTAACACTAGTCAGCAGTTCACAATAACAAAATCAGTTTTAGTTACTAATTAGAAAATTCATAGAAGAAAATTTGTGCAGATTTAAGCCAACCTTCCTCCATGAAAATTGTTCTCCTATAAGTCTATTTTATCCAGGATTTTCCTCATAGGATTTAGACTTATCTATCAAACATTATTTCAAAAATACTGGAATCTGCTCTCTACAACTAGACAGCATCTCACTATGAATTTCAAATAAAAATAAAAAGTACTTAGGAACAGAATCACATTTAGGTTTCTTCTAAAAAAATATGAATCCATGTCTTAAGTTTAATTAACAATTGGAATTTCCCAAATAGGAGCTATAAAACTCGAGATATCCACAAAATTCCAAAACTGGTTCATAGAAACTTAACCAAGAATTTCAAATTCATAAGCTTTTCTTCTTTCAACTTTAATTTGCATGCTATCGATTCATCTTTTCCATAAACCAAATATTATAATAACACAATCAATATCATCATATTCATGCAAAATAAAACACATGCAAAACTAATTTTACACTTTATTAATTACTGTTTATATTAACAATGTTGTGTATAGGTCTGAAATTAAGCTAAAATTAGACAAGCTTAAGGAAATACTTAGGCTTTAATTTCTTCATTAAAAGTATAGGTTTAGAAGTCTATTGTTCCCATAATTTAACTTCATAGTAATTTGTTCACTATACAAGGAGATATATCATATTTTCTACAATATGTTCCAAAACCGAGAGTAACTGGTCACTACAATTTCAAGTGAATATTTGGATAGCATACAGACACATTTAGCCCTAGGTATCTTCTCATGGTTTATATCAAGTTTACATAGAATCAAACCTTACTCAATTACGACTTAAATACAAGGAGTTATGGTTAAAAAATTGGTAACTATTCAAAACTTCCTATACACACAAACAGTTCACTTGTATGAATTTTATGAGTTCCTTAACAACAAAATCAAGCCACGACTTCTTATAATGAATTGTAGATAATTGAATCTAGTTTACCTGTAATTTTTAATCACCTCAATCCGAGGTCTAAAACTCCAGATATATACAAAACAAGCAGGCTGGTTCACAAGAACCACACCCAGTTTTTCCTCAACATTCAAAAACACGATTTTCCTATTTAAATCTCTTATTAACCCTAAATAAACTAATAAATTACCATCAAAATTAATTAATCCAAGAATAAACATTGATATCCACACACATGCATGAAGAATAAGTTCCCAATCCTTAGCCGAAAATTCCTTTCTCCTTGTTCTTTCTACCTTCTTCTTCTTCTTTTGCTATACATCAATCCATTCATTCAACACCAAAATTCCAGCATTTAACTCATTAGATCATCAACTAAGGAAGATGAAGATGAATAAGAAGAGATTAACTAACAAATTTATACACTTACCTTGTTGTTTAACACTAACTACACTTGATTAACTCCACATGTAAAGATTTTTCTTTAAGAATTCATTGAGAGATCACTAGAGTTTTTTTTTAGAGAGAGGAAGAGAGAATGCGAAATCTGTATTTTTCCACTAAGAAGATGACATCCACCTCACCTAAAGCTCCTTTTATACTTGCCTTGCATGTGAGTTTAAGTGGAATGTGACATCACTTGGTCCCTGACAATTCCTCTTTCAATCCCCCAACTAATTGCATGTTATACATTGATCCCCACTTTAACCTTTTCTTCCACATTGACCCCAACCTTTCTATCTTCTTTTAAGTGCATCCCAATTTACTATTCTATTATTACAATTAGCCCAATATTTAGTCTTATCAAAAATTGACCCCTTATCTAATACTTAATACTTCAATTACAACCTTAATTATTATTATACCAAGATAATAATTTAATTATGACCTTATAAAATTCACAGCATATAATTTACACATTTATCACATAATTATTGATAACTTAATAATATTTTTGCCCCAATTAATATCTTAACTCTTAATAATTCACCCAATAATGCTCAATTAGACTTTAATAACTTGTAATTGCCCTTAAATTCTACTAGGGCCTAATTTGGGTCCTTACATTTCTACTTAAGTTCACCTATTTAAGTGTAAATTTTAGATAAATTTCAACCAAATAAATGAAATTAAGTGCTAATTGTATCTACTAACCTTAATTTAGCTTGATAGTGGCTTACTCTTCCTGCCGTCTCCTTCTTTCTCCTTGTCTTTGTCCTTCCCTTTATTTTCCTCGTTATATCGAGTTTCAAAAGAAGAAATTAATGAGTTCCAACCATGGATTTAAAAAAATAAATGTTTATAATCAACTCTACTAATCATGCTCTACAAGCCTATAACAAAATTTCTAACTAATTCTAACAAAAACACATATAATCACTTAAATTGTGCACTTTTATCTCGCTAATATTCACCAAATTCCAAGCTTTTTCTTGCTCTAATTAAATTTCTATGATGAAGAGAAGGCTTTTTAGTATATTTGGGTTAATTTAGGGGTTGAGATATGGTGTAAGGAGAGAGAATTAAAGAATAAATGGTGGAAATGGTGGAGAAATGACTATTTTGGATTTCTTAGAGAAACAGGGAGATATTTATAGAATTTTATGCAAAATTATAGATTATTCTAAACCTTTTCATACTACTTAAAAGTCCACCAAATCTATGGCTCAAATTCTTCCATTTACTATATGATCCAATGGCCTAATTTTAAGTTACTTGTCAAGTCCTCATGCATTTCTATAATTCTTTAGGTTATGCTAGAGTATGTAGGTTATTGTGCCTCATTTTATAGTGATAATCATGCCATTAGATGAATTAAAAATGATAATAAGCCCTTCGATTAATTTTATTTTTGTTTTTTACCTTTATTCTAAAAATGATGTTTTGGTTGCCATAATACTTTAAATTTTTTCCTTGCATTCACTAATATTTGCAATAGCATGTGATTAAAATTTCAAGTCATTCTAATTCTATTTCGATATACTTTTGGCTCTGAAGGTAAAGTCAGCCGGTTCGAAACTCAAAATTTTAAAATTATCAAAAAATTTATTTTTCACTTTCAATCACTTGTCTAAGCTATTTGTAATAGGTCTGTGTGTTTTTATATAACTTGTCAATCACATCCTTGATCTTACTACCATTAGACAAGACCTTTTTACAAATATTAAGCATGTAAAGCTTGAATTTATTCATTCTCTAGGATTATTTTGGTGCAGCCTATCCATTAGGGGAGAAAGACTTGATCTCTCCATCAATTGTCTAATAATATAGTAGAATAAGCCATATTGAAAAGAAAATAATAATGGAAATAAATTTCTCATTAACCAGCATAAGATGATGACTCTAAATTGTAAAGTTACCATTAGAAATTGGTCAAATTAAAAAGCCTCTATTTGAATTATGCCACTAACTCCCTTAAGCAAATTTTTATAAAAGACATGTCTCAAACTTACAGATCTCACTTTCTCTCTAGAAACAAAGAGATATTTTTTCTAAAACAAATGAGAAATCTTATTGAGATGGTGTTTGTTAATGTACGAAACTAAATGAAATGGTTAGCTTTCAAAACGTGTGAAACTAAATGAAATGGTTAGCTTTAAAACATGTGAATTTAAATGAAATGGTTAGCTTCAAAACCTCTTATCTAAAAGCTTGAAGACCTAAAATATGCACCGTGTTCTTTAATTTCCAATAGCTATAATAAGTAGTGCAAGCTAATGATTTTCCTTAAGTGATAAAAAATATAGAGAACAATTACCAAATTAAATCAATTACCAAAAATCTTGCAAGTGTAATTAATATCTCATCAATTATCACATAGAAATTAAAAAAATAAGAATAAAAAGGTGAATGAAAACTAGAATTAGAATGATACCCAAAATAGATTTTAGGTCAACTTCTAACTTCCAAACGCCCCTATAATCATGCCTTTTATACCATCAATTAGCTCCTATTAAATATGTACATAGGAAAGGTTAACATTAAATCCTTCAACTAACTTTCTCAAACAACAAAAAATTAACAATTAACACAACCACCGTAAATCAATATTTAAGAACACAATTCAACTACCTTGATATGATGACAAATAAACTATACCAATTTAAGACACATAAGAGCCAGTCATTTCATTCAAAAACAATATCCTAACCAAAATTCAAAATTAATTTAAATAAATTTTTTAATCGAATTTGGTATTACATACCCATAAAAGTGAATTTGTACTTTTTTTATCCCATTTTCATCCATTATTATGCTCACTGGTGCTTCGCCTGAACTTGATCGGAGCTTTGCCAATATGAAACCAAAATCACTTAGAGGTAACTACCATTGAGAGGAATCCAACGATGGTGGTCACGTGTTCCAATGCTCTACCAATTGTTCAGGATTTGCTTAAGAATCATTTGTTGCATTAATTATTTGATCTGCTCATTACCAAAAAATATGGATGGATGAGGGTGAACACCTCATCTCAGTGAACTAACTGGCATTGCTCTTCTCACCGATTGCCACCACAAGTTACCAAAATGAGGGAAAAAAGCATTCACTAAAGAGAGGAAAAAATAGAGGAGAGGGGCAAAATTGATGGGAAGTAGCTGGCAATGAAGGGAGGATGGTGGCAAAGGGATCGCCGTTGATCGTGTTAAGCCTTCCATCCTTTCAAGATCCGGATCTTCTCCTCTTTCCTCCTCCCTTTCTTTCTTTTTTCTTCTTTTTTTCTTACTTTTCTTCTTTTTCCTTATGGTCTTAACACATTTTCCAGAGATTTCTAGGTGGTTTCTAAAGATATTATTATTATTATTATTATTATTATTATTATTATTATTATTATTATTATTATTTTTGTTATTGTTATTGTTATTATTATTATTATTATTATTATTATTATTATTAGTTTATTTTTATTTTTATCATTTTTCTCTATTTGTTTTATTTTCTTACTTATTACTGAAATTTATTTTAATTTAAATTATTTATTACTATATTTTACTTTATTACTTATTTATTGCCATTTTTTATTTAAATTAAAAAATAATAATTTCAAACTTAAAATTGATTCCTTAATTCTATTACAAGCATAAACCTCAATATCCTGAGCAAAAACAGAGAGTAAAACAAACAGGGACAAGAAAGTGATAAAGAGCAATGGTTGAGTTACCGGAGGAAGTTGAAGCAACGCCATTTAGAGTTGGAGAAAGTTCAAGATTTGGGTTTGGTGTCTCCGAGATGGAGGAGGAATTTGGGATTAGCTTTCATTTGATTGGTTTCTTTTGGTATAGTCAACTCTAATAGGTTTTGCTTACCTTATTTATATATCTAATAATATATGGGAATGAATTTAATTACTCTAATTAGTTTTTAAAAGAAATTAATTATGTTTAGTCATATTTCTTATAAAAAATAAGCAGTTTTTTCAAACAAATTGAATTGTTGTTAATTATTCATACTCTAATTTGTTAAATTTATTTTAAAATTAAGTTTTCCAAATGTTTTTTTATACATGCAAAATTAAAAAGTTAATAAATGAAAAATGAAAAATTAATAAAGCTGTTAGAACCAAGACAAGACATCTGTAAATGGATAAATTATGTAAATTGATTACATTGATTGGAAAAATTATTAAAATGGATATATATAAATATAACTATTTCACATGAAAAAATAACAAAATTAAGCATGCAAATAAGAAAGATTGAGTTTTCAATTCATTTCAATTTCCCTATGGAATGAAATTTATGTAGGTAATTTAACGATGGAATCTTATTTTTGTCGGAAAATTACCTATGGAAATGCCATCCCATAGGGAAATTACCTATGAAAATTTCATTCCGTAGGGAAATTATCAATGGAAAAATATTTCATAGGAAAATTACTTGTGAAAATGACATTCTTTAGGGAAATTATTACGAAAATCTAATTCCATAGGGACATTACCAATTGAATAACATTCCATTAGTAATTTTCCTATGGAATTCCATTTTGTTGGTAATTTTCCAACGAAATCACCATTTCATAGGTAATTTACCAATGAAAAATGTTTCCATTGATAATTTACCTATAGAAATACGATTTCATAGAGAAATTACCTATGGAAAAAGGATTCCATCAGTAAATTACCAAAGGAATCAACATTCGATCGATAAATTTTGCGTACAATTTTAGTCACAAAATATTGGTGCCAATTTAACAATTGATTTTTTCGATTTCATTGCTAATTTTCATTGATAAAGTTTGACGAAAAAATTCTCCTCCATTATTTACGATGAATTTGTTATTCCATCACAATACACATTTTTTTTACAATTTTCCCTATGGAAAAAGTTTTTCCATCAGCAATTAGCGATGGAAAATTTTCAATGGAAAATTTTCCATTGATAATTTTCAATCAAGAAATGGGATTTTTTCTTATAGTGGTATTCAATCCCAAACTCATCCTCCTAATTATCATAACACAAACTAAATTTTCTTTTATGGCTACGTATAAAATCAAAGGCTTTCTTGGCTATGGTGGTAATAGCATTAGAGGGTGCCATTGGTATTCTTTAATAATACCAAATGCCTTTTAATAGTTATCATTCCATACCACTAGATGGTTTTTCCTAAGGAGCTTGAAGATAGATTTGCATATTGAAGGAAGCTTGGCAATAAATCTGCTAATCTACTTAAGCCTACCTAAAAATCCTCTAACTTATTTTTCCTTATATGGCACGAGCATCTCCTTAATGGCTTTAACCTTATCCGGGCCTACTTCAATCCCTCTCTGGCCAACTACATATCCTAACAACTTCATTAAGGTAACCTCAAATATGTATTTTTTTGGTTGAGGTGAAGATTGTACTTATCTATTCTCTAAAAGAACTTTTCCAAAGCCTCAAAATGACCTTTTCAAGTTGTTGACTTGATCATCATGCCATTAACATACACCTTTAATTCTTTATGAATCAAGTCATCTAAAATCCTATTAGCTTTCCTCTAATAGGTGGCACCTGCATTCTTTATTCCAAAAGTAATAACATTATAACACCCTCCATGACTATTTCCAATCTCTACTAATTATTGCAAAATCAGGAATCAACTTAATTTTTCTTAGTTCCCAACCTATAATAAAAGACAAATTCACACTCCCAATTATATTTCCTTTGACTCCTAAAACTCAAGATAATAACTCGGCACTTCTATATCCTCACATTTCCAAGTCATCACACATCATCAACCATCATTCACATTTATATAATATTTTTCATCACAATGACCATTTTACCCTTTTTTATAATATTTTTCATTTTAATTGATCGTTTTACCCCCGAGTACCCGTATAATTACATTTTTGCCCTTGCTTACTTATTTAACATTCTTTTTCAATTCTTTTCAGATTACTAATATTTTTATCACAATAATTATAAATTTTACCCGATATGCATTTAAAATTACCATTTTGCCTCTAGTAGATGACAGTTGGCCACCACTAGATTGGATAAACATTACAGAATATCCCATAAGCTGGAGGGATCACACCACTAAGGTATAATATTCTACTCTGGTACCATATCATAATGTGCTTGCTAATATCAATCCCATACAATAACAATACCCATATCAGAATCATTAACAGAATAAAAAATTCATGGGGTAAGTGCCCCTATGGCTAGCCATACTATCCTAAAGTTCTGGTTATCCACTGAACACTAAAGGCAATATTAACATTCATCATTTTTTTTTGCATTTTTCCTTTACCCATCTCATTATTAACCCACAACAATCATTCGACACTCTCATATATCTTGTTACAAGCTTATTACATTTCACATTCTTACCTATGCATTTAATATCATAACATTTCAGCAAAAACATAAATTTTTCCATATATACCTATTTAGCCACTTAGTACATTTTTTCTTGCAATTTATTTCTTCTTCCTCTTTCATAGTCTATTTAATTCTCTAGTCATTTTTTGCAATGATATAGTGATTTACATTAAATTTAGGTAAGAAATTCAAATTTTCCTTAATGTAGTACATTATGTAACATTAACATTATCATGTATATTTTCTCAATTTTTAATTTATCACCACCACTAACTTTCTAATGTCTTATAATGCTTAAATATCATTTATTTTTCAAATAAACATCAAAGCATATTGAGGTTACTTAATAAGCATCATTCGACCATCATAAGTCCTATTCTTTTTCTTTTACTTTCTTCATTCATTGATGTTTCTAATAGCCTAAATCATCATCCTATCATGTTATATTAAATTAATTCACTATTTGAAACTATTTTGCATAGTTACATAATAGGAAATGTGTAGGAATTCAACCAAAATGGTGAAATTAGATGTAGAGAACATCCACTAACATCACTAGAGCTTGTTAGGCACCTAGTGCTCCTCTCCTTTCCCTTTCCCTCTTGCCTTTCCTTGTTTTCTCCCTTTTCCCCTTTATAGCTTAATTTTCACAGAATTAAAACATAACATTAGCTGAATAATTTAAGTAATATAAAATCACTAATTCACTATTCTAGTGTATTAGTGATTTCCCATTAGGATTTTTACCTTAATCACTTGATCTCTTGGCCTCTTCTTGGTGCAAGCTTTATAATGAATGAAAGAGGATTGAATTATGAGTCTAAGATTAATTTTTCGGAGGAAGATTCAAAGAAATGGAGCTGGTGAAGCAAAAATGGTGGAGAATGTGTAAAAAATGAAGGTTTAGGTTCTGTCAAGAAAAAGGGGATGAAGGTCGATTTTTTTATCTATTTTATGTGGGTTTCCTCCTTGTATAGGGTTATAGAAGTATGCAAAAGGGGAGGCCAAGATTCATCCATTTACTATTGAATCCAATGGCTTTAAAATTAGCCACTTGTCACTCATATAGCTAATTAGGCTTATCCTACGATCTTGAGCTCACAATAGCAACCTCCACCTCCAACAACTTCAATTACATATATAACACTTCTATATCAAGCCAACACACTTACACAACATATATAATTCATCACATCACATATACTCATCAAGTCCACTAACGTTTAAGGTCCATTTACATACCATAATTTATACATCAAGTGTATAATACATATACCAAATTTATATTACATAACATATATATACATAAATAACATGTCTAAAACATCCTTGTATGTACATGCCACGTTGTCACCCTTCATTAGCCTTCACTTAACCTATCCCTATGCGTAGTTAAAACAAACCACGTGCTAAGCAACATTGTTGCCAATTGGTGGATACAACTGCATAAAGTTTCATCTATAATTTAATTTTTAAGTAAAATTACTATTTTACCCCTAGTGTTCATTTCACCTAATTAATTTAAGGTTTATTCTTTTAGTTCATTAATTTAACATTTATTTATTCTTCAACTTATATTCTCTATTTATTTTCACATATTTCTCTACATGGTGGAAAATTTCCATTGTGTCCCTAAATCTTATTTTTCTTCATATCTTATCTTATTTATCTACGATTTTAACCATTATTGTTTCGTTTGACTTTTATTTCATTCTAGATGGTAAATTTCCATTTTACTCCTTAAATTGAGTTATGAGATGGAAAATTATGTTTTTGTCCCTAAACTTTTTCTTGTTTACAATTTTACCCTTTTTTCATATGTTTTATTAATTTAACTTTTCTAATCATATTTTTTGTGTTAGATTACAATTTTACCCCTATTTTCCTGCATAATTACTGTAAGGACCCAAAATAGGCCCGAGTAGAATTCAAGTGCATCATCATTGTATCAATATCTAATTATTCTTAATTAGATAAATTCTTGATAAGTGAGACTTTGTGAATTTATAATTTTAAGAGATTGAAGGTGACAAAGTCAAATTACGTTATGATATATATAAGTGTGCAATTAAGATTGAACTAAGCTTTATATTATGGTAATAGGAGATTGAAGTAAATTTTTTACATGCAGTAAATGGTAATTTTACTATTGAATTTGAGTTTGGGATGAATTAATGGAATTGAAAATAAGTTTTGGGGTAAATGTTGAAATTGAAGATGTATGCTAGGTCAATGTGTAAAATGGACTTATAGTGGGCTAACTAGTTAAGAGAGTTTGGCACGCAAGGACTTAATGGGATATTTGCCCACTATTGTCTAAATAAAAAGGGGTCTTCACGTAAGGAGAGGGGAGATTATTTCTATTTTTTCTTCATCTTCTCCTAAGTCAATTGTGTTAAGATTTTGTTGATCGAGGTCATGTGAATTGCTAAGAAATTTGACAAGTAAAGGAAGGAGCAAAGGCATTGTTATTATGTAAGAAGAGTAGGTTTTAATAGAGGTATGAGATTTGAACTTTGAAAATAATTTGCATATATGTGATATCTTTCAATTATAAGGCATGGAAATTATTTTGATCTTGCATGTATTTATAGTGAAGAGGTAGATATTGAGAATGGTAGGTCATGTATATGTATATCATTAAATGAAGTTGCATGTAAAGGAATTAAGATTTTAGGCATTAATATGAAAGGGCTGTCCAGAATTCGTATTGACCTTCAGTGACTATTTTGATCATAAGTTGAGTTTCTAAACTCCGAATTTGATTATTCTAGTTGGGTTAGAACCGTGACATCTGTGCCTAGAAATGTTATTTGAATATCCATAACGAAATTTTGCCTTTAAAGTCCTCAAAAATGACCAAAATAGTAGTTTTGTTTCTTTCTACGGATCATTGGAGCATTCCTGAGAGATTTGCCAATACCTTGAGTTAGAGAGATGATATTAAGATGATTTTAAATGTTATGGAAAATAGAAACATAGGAAAATAAGTTTTATTGAGATCACTTGGCTTAAAAATTGATGTTTCATATTTTTAATATTGGTAACAAAATGTAATTTTGAAATTTGCCATTGTACAAAATGTTTGTCATGGCACCCTTGTTTCATATAAAATTTACTAAAATGTCTCAAAATGGTAGTAAAGATTATTTAGACCTTATTGAATGTTTTATAGCATGTTTGTTATATAAATGAACATGAGAGAGAGATAAGTACATGTAGTATGTGATGATATCATATTGAAAAGCATTAAGTGTGATTAAATGATGAAGCATGTTTATAGGAGTGACAAGATTAGGAATATCAACAAAATTTATTTATTTAAGATAAAGCATGTGTATGATTAATATCATATAAGCATGTGTATTGCTTATTTGAGATAACATAAGTATATAGGAAAGTATAGACATGAATAAAGAATGATCATATATGAATGAGATCAAATCTTAACATATGAGTGACATGTATGGGATTAGGGTCTTCTTAATTTCTTGTGGATGATATTTGGTAGAACATGTTGTGATTGATTGATATTTGGTAGAACTAGTTTGTGAAGTGTTGTTTGAGGAAATTACATGAAACCACTTAACGTAGTGATTGAAATTTTAGCATAATGTGAGTTTGAAACTTTAATTTGAGATTTTTTCAATTTCTAAAGCTACCTAAGGTATGTGCCTATAAATTAGTAAAAGGGACCTAGCATTGAATTTTATTTTAAGCCACTCATATACTTAATTGAACTCTATATGAGTTGTTGATTTCAAGTTCTAGAGCAGGTTGTGCAAAAAATAATATAACTTTGGTGTATATTGCTTAGAATACCATAAGATTAATTCCTACAAAAAATAGACTTCAAAATCTACAATTTCTATGAAGAAATAAAAGTCTAAAAATGCCTCTAAATTTGCCTAAACTTTACCTGAAAACCGAAATTCTGTGTTGCCTATCCTAGTGACTAGTCTTTAGCAATTTCTATTTATCGTGAGTTCTAGAAATGATATTGCAAAGATTCTTCATTTTTTAAAACCTAGAAACATAGGGGAACAAATTTGTAGAAGACATATTTGCTGAAGATGCCGTTTGGGAGGTCTAAAATGATGTACAATTAGCTTTAGAAAAACTGTATGCAGAATTTTCATATAGCATTACTGGTAGGCATGGCCGAGACCTTTTTATCTCAGCCATGCACACCTTCTGTACCTAGTTATGGCCATTAGACTCAGCTAAGACCAATTGGTCTCAGCCATGTGCCTCTTCTATTATAGTTATACATGATTTTGAGCCTCAATAAACATTGAAACTTACCCTAACATTTTGTAACCCATCCAAAGCATGTTAAAGCATGTAATTAAACGTAAAATAAGGCATAAATATGTGTTTTTAGATCTTCCTAAAAACTTTTAGAACATTTTAAAAAATAAATACGAGAGTATTATGTAACATCAAAACATGAGATTATTTTAATGACTTATAAAAACAAAGTTGTAAAAATATGTTGTCACCATATGTTTGAACCCTTATTGAAGTATATGAATATGTGAAAGTATGAAGTTATGGAATTATCATTGATCCTATATGTATGATAACATGATTGTGATATGATGTGTTGCCTAAAGATAGCATGTTCAATTATAAGTTCATCATGAAAGCTACGTTCAATTACTGGTACTTGAATTTCTGCATGAATGCATGGATGCATGTTTATACAGTACAAAATTGTGTACTATAATATGATCATATGCATGTGCAAAGTGTATGATATATGTACAAGCATGATATTTTAAAAGAACATGAAAAACTATATTGCCTGCTACTAGAGTTCAACTGTGGATAGATAGGCGCCTATAGGGATATTGCAGCTGCCACCATTGACCTTTTTAGGTCTAAAGTATAGTTAATCCTATTGGATCTTGTACAGCCCCATTTGGGTTGTTAGCTGACCTCCTTTGGGTCTATTTAACCGGTACACCGTACAGTCGATCCCGTTTGAGTCTATAGTTTTGATAACTTTAGATATCCACCGTTTTGATACCCTCGAGTATCCACCGAACCCATTATCCACCTTTCGAACTTAGGTAGGCTAAACTATAAGTACAATATAGACATTACAGTTTAAAGTACAAAGCAAGAATCATATAAGAGTTAAGGATGTTGCTTGATTGTATGTCTAACATGATTTGCTTGTATTGTTTCATAAGTTTAAATAAATAGAGGTTGCCAAGTAACACATGATATGTATGCTATTTATAGTTGGTTTCAAATGTTCGAAATTGCTTAAATTATTTAAATGCATGAAGAATTCTTAGTCAGTATATAATACAAGCATGCTAAGTTAACTGTTAAGCTTTTCAAATGCTTTTATTGTTTACTACGTGAGGTTGTTAGATTTGTCAAGATTTTCTAATCCATTGATTACATGTTAAATAAATGTATATATTTAAAGTGTGCTAAGTGTGATTACTGATGAAGAAATGGTAATATCGAAATGCTTTAAAAGTTGAAAAATATACAAGGTAAAGATATAATAGTTTAATAAAAAGAGTAAGTATTCAAAAGAATCGGAATGCATCTTATACATAGAATATATTATACATATGTATAAGGAATAAAATTTATTTCAACACAGTACCATGTTTCTAAGATAGTTAAGTATATCAAAGTAATCACTAAGTTCAAAATGTGGGAACTCATAAAGTATAGATGAAATATATATAAATATTTGTAAATAAGTGATAGAAATATGGCATAGTTACTAAAATGTTTGGAAATTGATATTAATACATGAATAATATAGTCATCAATGTTTGACAGCTAATAATTCAAAGTAATTGGTCAAAAGTAACATGTAGAAATCCAAAAAGTAAGCTTGATGTATAGGATTCAAAGTAATGAATGAATAATGATAAAGGTAATAAATTGATAAGAAAAGGAAATATCAATAGGTATTGATATTGGTTATAAGTATAGCAAAAGAGAATATAATTAATGGGAGATTATTGTGAATATTGTTTATAATGATTAGTTTATTTGCTTTAAGATGTGTATATAAATGGTTTTTTTATCTTGACGACCTTTAAAAGAGGTTCATCCACGTGTCTTTGTTCCCCACTAAGCTTTATAGCTTAGCACGGATTTTTATTCCATATAGGTGGCAGGGGATAGGTTTTCTTCTGAGGATCGATTATCTACTACAAGTTGCCAACACGAGTCTAAGAGATTATTGGAAAGTATATCGTTTTACCTTTGGGATTCTATTTGCCCAAAGATTATTTGTGTTGAAAATTTTGTAATATTATAGATGTTTTGTATATGTAAATATTGGAATATTTAAAGAAACTCTCTTGTAAGTGAAGTTTTTAAATGTTAAGTTTCGATTGATGGTTTAAGTTATCTTATCAGATATCTATATATTATGGTAAAGTATGCTTAAATGATTATAGGATAAAGTATATACCTAAGTATATGATAAGGGTGCTATAATTACATTTTCCCTTATTAACTTATCTAATTCCATTTTTATTTTTTTTCATTATTTAATTACATTTTTTATATCTTTTAGGCATAATATACCACTGTTGTGCCCAATGAAAATCCTCAAATCGAATATGAGGGATGAAGACTCCAATGCTACTAATGGGTTATAGGGACCACTTGTCATGGTCCTACTACCACTACAAGAAAAATGCCAAATAGCGAGGATAAAAATCCTCGCTATATGATGATTTTTCATCACTAAATTACTTTAGCAAGGATAAAAATTTTATAACAAAAGTCATCCTATCTGAATTTAGCGAGGATATTAGTCCTTGCTAACTTTTGCGATGATTTAATCCTCGCTAACTTTTGCAAGGACTAAGTCCTCGCTAACTTTTACGAGAATTTAATCCTCGCTAACTTTTGCAAGGAATTAGTCCTCACTAACTTTGCGAGGACTAATCTTTTTCGAGAATTTAATCCTTGCTAACTTTTGCGAAGGCTAAATCCTTGCCAACTTTATGAGGGATTAGTCCTCGCTAAATTTTGCGAGGACCAAGTCCTCTCTAACTTTTGCTAGCGAGAACTAAGTTGCAGCTAAAAACAAGTTCCTTACTAAATTTTAGCATGCATTTTTATGTCAAATTTTATTCTTGCTAAATTTAACATGAGATTTATCTTCGTTAAATGTTGATATGAACTTATTTTTATTAATTTAATATGAAAATTTTATTATTAAAAAAAAAACTAAAAAATGACAAATTTATATTTACTCAATATATATATATTAATGAATAAATTGTTATTTACGAGTGTATAACATTGCTAATAATATATAACAAATGATACATGCATACATAACAGTAACAATGAAAAGTCATAAACAGTTAATAAAATGTTAGTTGCTTCTAGTTCGTATAGTTATGTATTGATTGATTACACATAACCAAGAACTCCTTCCACAATAGAATTTGATGGCTTCTACATATCAGCAAAAGAGAACACATTTATATGAAGGTATAGAAGAAATTTAAAGCAAATTTTGCACTTAGAAAGAATTTCATATAAGAAAAAACAATTCATAAATTTCTAGCATTGGTTGTTCATTCACAGCCTATGAAGCATGTTTTCAAACCATGACATCATTGTCCATGTCAAGAAAAAAATATATATATACAAAAAATTATGTCTCTGTGTCTATAGTGTTAGATATTCGAAACATTTGCCCATATAAATATAAAATAGGTAGCTTGCCATAGGTCCTGAAATTCTCACATCCTCTAGGAAGGCCCATAACCACTCATATAAATATAAATATATAAGTTAAATGAAAAAAATGGATTAAAGTAATAGATGGGAAGATATAATTATATCAATGCTCTCTAAATGGTTTGGTTAGTTAGAAATAGGCTTACCATCTCAATGTCTACAAAGGAACAAAGTTTGTTAAGTACAAAATAATGATAAAAGTTGCAAGGTACCAACAAGAAAGTGTCACCTATTGGTAGATGATATATGTGTGTAAAATATTTCTGTAAACAATAAAAAAAATTGGTAATGCAATAATGAAAAAAATCATCCATTGTGTTTTTAAGACATAACTATGATCATTTTTAACTTTGATGGAAAAATTATGAGAATTTCTAAGCTTATCTCAAGGAAAAAGAGAGTTGAAGATCATCATAAGAAACTCTCTCACCAATTGATAGTGTACATATCTAAGTATTTCTATGCAAAACCTAAGCATTTTGTTAGTTAACTATAAGAATACCTTGTGCCTGAATGACTGTAAAATGTATAACGTTTCAATGATGCAATTATCATAAAGCCCAAAACTTTTTCTGAAGGATAAAAATAAAATGCCATAGTAGAAAATCTATCACTTTTGCGAGACAAGATAGATAGTTCTACAAAAAAATATGAGCATTTCAATGATGCAATTATGATAATAACTCCCAAGGGTGTATAAAGCAAAGACTATACTAAATATTGACCATCACAAATATTGACCATCACATATAATAGTGTTAAATATACCCAAAATTTTTCTCACTAAAGATTGGCACGTGAGAAAAACAAATTTTTAAGGTATCCAAAGCTGAAGTTAAAATATGAAAGATCCTGCATGTCAATAAACCAACTGTATCAGAGAAACAATACATGTAATTGAATGGAAGGAAAATTGAAACAAACATGAATACAAGACAACACTCTATCCAAATTCTCATGGCAGTTCATCCACTAAGCCTAAATTTAAGACATGATAGCTTTCATAATTAAAAGTACTGAGCACCTGAGTCTCAAAAAACTCACTAGTTTATAGAGATCATGCTACCAGAAGAATTAGGCTTAGATTTCAGTCACAATAAGATGAATTACGGGAAAAAATAAACAAAGAGGAAATCGTAATATACCTGTTGAGGAAAATCACCAAGATCTATTTGAGAACTGATAAAAAATTTAGCAACACGATGTAAAGGAATAGGATTTCTCTTAGTGTGTCAATTAAATAAAACAAAACTTAGAATTTCAAATAATTGTGATTTGATATATGTGTGTGTGTGTGTGCGTATATATATATATATATATATATATGATATTTTACCCCAAAAAATTAATTGCTTCTGAATAGCTAAAGAAAATTAACGTTCAAAAATTGATGAACATGTCATATAAAATAGTTAAAATGTTGAAAGCAATTAGTTTTTAATTAATTAATTACCTATTGAGGAAAATCACCGAGATCTATTTGACAACTGATCCACAATGTAGCAGCACAATGCAAAGGAATATGATTTCTCTTAGTCTATCAATTAAAAAAAACAAAACTTAGAATTTCAAATAATTGTTATATATATATATATATATATTGTTATAATGATTTAAATCATGCACAAAAATTCAAGATTAATAGTAATCTTTTTTTAATTTGTACACAGTCACCTCAACTCTCAAACTCTTAAGTCAGTCAAAGAGTATATATATAAAACAAAATTCACTAAAAAAATTAACAAGGAATACAATAGTAATGCAATCAAAGTTATGAACTAGCGTTTACATAATTTACTTGATTCTTCTAAATGTTCACTTAAAATATTTTTTCAACTAGCATGATGGCAGCAAAATGGAACATTTTCTTCAAAACTAGTTCATAGTTAAAACAAATTCATCAAGCAATTCAACTATAATTAAAATACAATTAACACTTCAAGTTAAAAGGAAGTAAATGGAACTACATGATCTATAAAAGGAAGAAACCATACCCATCAAATTCCAAACAAACAAAATGAAGGGAAAAAAGGAAAATGAGAAAGTAATAGCATATTCAAAGTATACCTCATTTAAAAATATTGAATTTAGACAGAATTGGTTCTAGCAATCCAAATCTTCTTCTGCACCCTCACTTTCTTCATTCAAAATACTTGTTTCTACCTACAATATCACATTAAGTGTCATAGGTCCATTTTAGGACATAAATATGCATCAAGCCATGTAATTTTCTTTCATATCTTATAAATCCATGCTTTACCATAATTTAAATCCTAAATTTCATTTTTTAACATATAAAACCAACTTAATTTAATCTATTTGTAAAAATTAAATCCTAAAAGCTAGGTTTTTTATTAAGAAAAAAATTTGTCAATTTTCGTGAGTATTCTAATCTCTTATAGTTATAATGATTTAAAATCTAAAAATTTTTTATTAATCAGAATTTGATTTCCATCCACTTCAAAAGATGTAATTTCTTTTTTTTTCGTCGTAATAAAACGGGTCTTACTTTCTTATAAAAAAATAAAAAAAGAAAGAAATAAAGTAATAAAGAGAAGAAAGGCAAAAAAATGATAAAGAGATAAGTTATAGCTTAGTTTTTTTCTAGCTTAGTGACAGTGGATTAAAAGAGTGGAATCCACTATGAGTCATAGAAGTAAAGTAAAGCATGCAAATCAATTTACCATCAGAAACTCATACTTTTGGAATTTAATTACAAATATGTTAAGTTTTAGTATCTTTTTACATTAGAAAATAAACATGGAATATGAAACTAAGCTATAAGTATAATTTCGAGAACAAAGATAAAGATTATTTTTCACAGAAGTCCAATTAAAATTTAGGTTTAAGGTCTCACAAGTATAAGATAGTGTAAGAAAATATTAATACTATTAAGTTAAATTTTATTAATAAAATAGCTCACATTAATAGCAAAAGATATGAAAAAAAAGCATGGATGCTATTTTAAACCCTCAAAACTTGATTTATGTAGTAATGACATAAAAACACCTAACGGTAGCAAGTAAGGAAATTGGCAAATTTGGTACGGATATAAAAAGTGGATTGGACTTCCAATGGGAGAAAATAGCAAGGGGGCAAACATAGATACCTTAAAATACATAAATGAACTTCTATAGCCTTTCGCACATGTTATGTGATTAAAGGAAAATCAACAGAGATAATGGGTTGTTATTGAGAATTTAAAAAGAATAACATAAGAGCTAACCAACCTATAAACTAAAGGTATGGAGCCTTTTGATGTATTTAAAATCTATAAATAAAATGAAAACCAAGCAACAATATGTTATAAGTAATAGACATCCATGCTCAAAAAATTAGCATCTATTAGCACTTCTATTTGAATCAAAGGTTAAGACCGGTGCCACAAAACTCATACTTAGAGCAAACAAAGTTTAAGAGCCATAAAGAATTAAAAATGTAATCGATACACTGCTCACCATATGCCTTTGAAGCTATTCTTTATGCTTTATGAAATTGAGGCAAAACTCACAAAAGTATAGCTTGATAGAATCATTGTATTTTGGTGGAAAGGGGGAGAAGTACCATGTCTCAATCTCATATCTTTTAAATTTAATAGTGGATATATTTTTCACTTTTGTGAATTCCTTGTGTTCACGTAAGCTGGTAGCATCAAGCTCCTCATGACCCTGTAAATAAGAATAAAACCTTTATTTTATAAAAATCAAAATGTTCAGTATGCTGCTTTAGGGCCATAAATTGCTTAATATTTTTTAGTTTATACCTTATCTCATTCTTGGTTCTATCAATCATTGCTTTTAAACTCATGTAGGAAAATCTATAATTATCATTCATTTATAATGAATGATTTTTTTTGTTAACATTGATGCATATATACAAGGGTGAATGAAAGCATAAAATGGTGTCATATGTAGATTAGAAGAGAGTGAATCATCTAGAAAGCACAAAACACAAACAACCAAAATTTGGGAAAAAAAAAGCTTTCCTATATGATCTTTTAAAGATATTATTACGCATCTGTGCTCCTTATATTAATGAAATGTTATTGATGCTATCATACACAGATGCATTTACCATCAATATGCTATACTTGCACACATGTATAAACATATACAAGATTCAGGGGAAAATTGAAGCATGAACATACCTCTACATGCATTTCATCAATTTTGAGCTTCTGGTGGCTTGTCATTTTCAAGTTTTTACCTAGAAATGCAAATATCTTCAAATTAGATGAAAGAATGGATAAGAAAACTCTATCTGCAGAAAGCCTCCACCAGCAATAAAGGCCAATTGATAAAAGGGACTAATAACAGTCCATCTAATGTAAGTATTAAGTAAATTGTACACCTAATAATCAATGTCAACCTTTTCACTATAAATTTATATTACCGGGTTAAAGAGTCTGATTGCCATAATGTCCCGTAATGCTTAAAAATATAGGCATTTTAATAACTTAAGCATTAAAAAAATATGCAAGGTCATATACGCCAAGCAATCGAATACAATACCTTGTCTTCAACCTTCTCATCAACAATAGTCTCTACTGAATCAAGGTCAAGTTGTTCAAGCTTTACCCACTCATCAAGTCTCTTGTAACTGCAATATTTTAAGGACATGAGATAATCACAAATAACACAAATTCAGAAGCACTAATGTATTCTCTAATCATATTGATGATAAGAATAAAGCATCCCATGATAATGATAGAAAGCCTCAAAAAGATGTTGAAGGATTAATTTCATGTCACCTAGTAATGTCCTGAACAAAAATAGGTAAACTGCCAAAATTTCTTCTCACAGCAAAAACTTGTATTAAAGCATCAATTCACCAACTGTTCTTTTAGAAAATTATGAAAAGTTAACCACTATCTGTTGTTTTACATATATCCGTTACCAGATTGCATATTCATACAACCTTGGGCATTTTTTCATTACAAGCAACAACTTGTTTCTTTTAATGATTTCTATTCAATATTCACAGCTTAAATGTATTAAAGTCTCATTCTTTATTTTTCCGTTCTAGCCTAAAAAGAATTTTGAAAAAAGAAACGTTACTCATTCATCGATTCGCAGTCTAATTCCTTAAAGTAACTAGAGCAGCATGTTAAATCCATATGGTCCATTTATGTCATGAAGGCAAGTGAATAATCGAAAGCAGCAAATTGAATAGAAATTCACTTCGCCCCTAAATAAGAAGCCTTTCTCAGATCTTCATGAGCAACACATTAACCCTAACCCTGGCTCTAACTAAATATCAAACATCAAAATAAACAACAAAATGATTGATACTTAAATTATGTATAATGGACACAACACTCATAATCATTAGGCCAATCGCAATTCATTCTTCGACGCTCGTTTACCTTAACATAGTAATATTTGTCGTCCCTCCAATGACATATCACGAGAATTATGGAATGTGACAAAAGAGTGAGAAAGAGTGAAAGGCGGGAGAAAGAGATAGAGGAGAATAAACGAGAAAGTAGAGAAGAGATTAAGGTTTTGTTGGTAGGCCAAAAGAGAATTGAGCGAACGAGAAGGGCAGTAGCATAAAAGGGTAAGGTTGTAGGAATCTAGTGAAAAAATCCCGCTAACATTACTTTTGTCTCGCTTAAAATTTTAAGGAAATCAGCGAGGGAATACCTTACTCAAACCTTGCGAGAACTTATTCCTAGCTATTTTTTCGAGAACCGTTTACTCACATTTTAATTTTTTATTACATAATTAATATTATTAAATATAAAAATAATATTTTAATTAAATTTTGTTAATTTAAATAATAATAATTTAATATATTTTTTTTGCTAAAAAATATATTAATTAAGTTTACTAAATTAAATATAAATAAAATTTAAATACCAAAAATTAAAATTGTATAAAAATAGTTAAAATATAATTATCAAAATTTTACTAAATTAGCGAGAGCGAGGATTAAGTATCGCTAAATGGTTCATATATCAAATGCCTAGTTATTTAACCATTAACGAGAGATTTATCCTCGCTAATTTAGCAAGGATTTATTTCTTTGTAAAATTAACAAGGATTAAGTCCTCACTAAATGGTTCATATATCAAATGCCAAACTATTTAATCATTAGCGAGGGATTTATCCTGGCTAATTTAGCAAGAATTTATTTATCGCAAAATTAGCGAGGATTAAGTTCTCGCTAAACGGTTCATATATCAAGTGCCAAACTATTTAACCATTAGTGAGGGATTTGTCCTCGCTAATTTAGCGAGGATTTGTTTCTCGCAAACATAGCAAGGATTAAGTCCTCGCTAAATAGTTCATAACTCAAATGCTAAACTATTTAACCATTAGCGAGGATTTGTTTCTCGCAAACTTACCGATGGATTAAGTCCTTTTTAAACGGCTCACATATTAAATGACAAACTACTTTACCATTAGTGAGGGATTTATCCTCGCTAATTTTGCGAGGATTTCCTTAATGTAAAATTACTGAGGATTAAGTCCTCACTAAACGGTTCATATATCAAATTCCAAACTATTTAACCATTAGTGAGGGATTTGTTCTCGCTAATTTAACGAGAGTTTATTTCTTGCAAAATTAGCAAGGATTAAGTCTTCGCTAAACGGTTCATATATCAAATGCCAAACTATTTAACTGTTAGTGAGGGATTTATCCTCACTAATTTAGTGAGGATTTTTTCTTCCAAACTTAGCAAGGATTAAGTCCTCGCTAAATGGTTCATATATCAAATGCTAAACTATTTAACCAAATTCCTCGCTCATTTAGCGAGGATTTATTTCTCGCAAACTTAGCGAGGATTAAGTCCTCACTAAACCGTTCATAAATCAAATGGCAAACTATTTAACCATTAGCGAGGGATTTGCCTCTCACAAAATTAATGAGCATTAAGTCCTCGCTAAATGGTTTTTATATTGTTCTAACTTTGAATTAACATTTAGCGAGGGTTTTGTGCTCACAAAGTCATCTCTATTTTTTGCACCAAAATTTTGGCACCCAAAATTAGCTACAACAAAAATTATTTAGCACTAAATTATTGCAAAATCTATTTTCTCACTTACCCTTAACAATATTTGTGATAAAAATAATTTTTCATCGCAATGATGTAGCTAAACTGTGCATTGGCAACACATTTTATTATTCTCGCCGATTTTCATCTCTATTCTGTATTGTTTTTATAGTGTGCTCTAAAATGGGTAAAGGGATCACTTCCCATGATCCTACTACTCCACAATGTGTATATGCTGACTATCCCATTCCATAATATATACTAACTAATCTCATGGTGCTACCATGGTATATGTGTCTCTATGGCTTGCCATTATATTGTTGGATCTAAGATTGCCCGTTGCACATCAAGGGTGATTATATAGTTTAACTTATGTCGGGCTTCATATGATTTACCTTACTAATTGCATTATGTTACAAGTATTATATACTTACATAGTGTTCTATTATGGTTAAGCATTACACATTCATCATAAATACATAAAATATTATATGAAAGTAATGAAATCATAGCATTAATCTCACATTAATCATTCAGCCACAATGAGATTTCATACTTATAATGTAATTATTCATATAATCTAACGTTGATCATTCTGTCACAATTAGATTTCATACATATAATATAATTATTCCTTTAAGTACTTGCTGTTTATATTCTAAATGCTATATAATATATTTTTATGCCATTATATCTTTAATTTACCTTATAATTCTTTAACTACCTTTAAGTACATCATTGTGTATAATTATGCATTATCATATCTACTCATTATTTTTCATTTTAGTTAATTGTATTATATTCTCCATGTCATATTATGTATTTCATATTAAACATACCACAAACTAAAAAATTTTATCACATCATTTTAGAACACACAATTAAGCCAATATTACATTTCTCATTTCTAATTTGTTTCATCTATTAATTTATGTTAAACTCATCTTAATTAATCATTCTATCATGTTATCTTGAATTATTTCATATTTCTTGTAGCACCCTTATCCTATAATATATACATATCACTTTATCCATCTAATTACACATGTTTAACTGTGCAACATAAACATATACCAACTACACAGAGAACATATAATCAAACTTAATACATAAGAGTGCTATACTTTTAAAAAATTTTCAATGTACGTTAAAGTCTCTTTACAAAATACAACAACTGTTTAACATTTTTACATACAATATCTCTAATACCACAAAATCTTTACTATATACAAAGAGCCCAAAATAAAAGTCTATAATTGTCTCTCTCGTTGACTTGAGTTGGCCATCCTGCTGCAGATATCACCCCAATAGCCTACACGGATGAAACACCCGTGCTAAGCTATAAAGCTTAGTGGGCAACTAAATCATGATAAACGATCATTCACAGTGATCGTCAATAAGCACACCGCATGCCTCAGTTATAACAAAGCTTTGTTTCAAGAAATGAATAAAAATCCAACAGTTAAATCATATTACGGAAATCACAAAGTTCAACAATAAAAATTTCATTGATACTATAATCATCATATATAATAATATAAGCTCCAAAGTCCTATGGCTTTAAATTCAAATAATTATCATGTGATTAGCTTTTGAATTGATACTAAACCGTACAAGCATAATTATCCATTATCTTTTTATCTATACTAGTATGTCTTTGATATACACCCATTAGAATTAAAATGGCAAATCAACACTTTCAAATACCATGAGATCTTTATAATACTACAAGCTTACTTTATATAGCATTAGTTACAAAACAAGCCTATCAATTAAACATAACAATTATACATCATTGCCAGACTATTCTTATTACCTAGGTTATAGGTCTTAGTTATGCATACATCACACCATAAATAACAAACACACATTCATTAAATGTGTACATATAAACAATGCAAACATATAAATATATTCAAAAGAAAACTATTTCAAAAACAATGGTTGTTACAGTCTAACTTTTATAATCTTTAATATGAAATATGCTTATGCAATTATAAAATTGTTACGTCCATTAAATATTACAATACTCTTTAACCTATTAAAAATTCCTTCATATATCATGCATTGGCATACATCTAGAGAAACACTTATGATCACAAAGGCATATGTATATATATATATCACCAATTTAATCAAAGTATTAATATAATGCAAATTCATCATTTAACAATTAGCATACATTTTTTATACTAGTAGTATTACTTACATATATTTACTATTGGGCAGTCCTATAGATGCAGGTTTTGTATGCAATAAAAGAAATTTCACATGTAGAATAATATGAAGTCAATTAAGAATTTGCATGCCTTATTAAACTTTTCTTAACCTTTAACAATAAAGCCTGCACTATTCTTAAGAGGTGGATAACGGGTTATGGTAGTACCCAAAGGTACAAAACTATTGCTTATAATAGTGGCACTCGAAGGTACAAATAAGATACCCGAAGGTATTAAACGATGATCCATTATAGGGATAAAACTGTATGATAAATCGGTGGACCCAAACAAGGTCGAACAAATAACATGGACCCAAATAGGGCCAAACAAATAATAAGGACCCGTCAAGCGGACCCAAGTAGGGTCGGCTAAAACCCACATGAGGGTTGTTTAAATTAAATTTAACTTTTAAACCCAAACAAGGTCACTATACTTTTAAATTCAAGTGGACCTAAACAGATCAAAATGTTCAGAAGTAGCTGCAAGGTACCCTTATAGGCATGCCTGTCTATCCACTTTTTAGTCTCAATGCACGCAGTAAAATCTCTTTACGTTATCTTTTCTTTATTCTTTCATATACATGTATACTCTTATATAACTATGTACAAAGTAATCATATACATGCTCACATATAACTTTCTGTAAACATGTGATCATATGCACAATTCGGTATTGCTATTCTGTACTTTGCTCTTTCTCATCATATACATATTGATGTTCATACATATATATTCACGTATATATAGGAGCATGGTTTCATAGATATAAATGTATAAATTTTCTATAAATATGTTTTCTTGAGCACAATTAAGTATTACTATTTTGTACTTGTAATCCCTTCAAATCAAGTAGCTATTTTACATATGTATTATGATGATACATAACATCATGCTCTATTGAATTCCTTTAATCAATGATGTGTAAGATCATGTTCACAATAGGTTAACCTATATGCGTACATACATGTATGACTATATATATATATATATATATATATATATATACACACACACACACACACACACACAATCACACTCAGATATCAAATCAAGCAACTGTAATTATATAATACTGTAATCATTTACCTTAACATATTATTCAGTAGACATAAGCATATAGGCATAATCATATTTATTAAAATAAGTAATTATCCATATGCTAGTTCATGTTCTTTTTGCATACTATATTTCCTA